>JABXWE010010064.1:0-61571 GCA_014611495.1 Limonius californicus
TTAAGAGTTTTCCAGCATTTCAAGCGATCTTCGTGATCAATTTCGCAGAGGATTTGAGTTTAGTTCCTCTGCGTTCTGTTAACGAGACAAAACATCCAATTAATCTAGTATCAAACTGAGTTTTCTTCTGATTGTCTTTCAGGATAATGACAAGAATTGTCTATCAAAACTGTAAACCGGTACAAAGAAAATTGAGCTTCTGAAACAGAGCTTTGGCGACACAAAAGAAAATCGTTGGCAAAAATAATTAAATCCTGCGACCGACTATTTTAGAACCACATGTAAATTACATCCTAATGACTTTCATTACTGAACCAACAAATTTGCGGCTTCTCTTATTCAGAGCACGCAGAATATTTATTCAGGTTATTGCGTAAACAACAAATGACCACCGTAAATAAGTTGAAACGAATAGAGAATGCGAACGTGGGCGTTTGTTTCAAAAGCACGTTTCCTACTTCGCGAATTATATTTCCCAGTTAGCACATTTTATTTTTTAGGTCAAAATTATAAGCCCGAATGTTTTTATTACATTAGAAAATAATTCAGAATTCGTGTAGCGTATGATTAGGTTAGCAAAACTGTAACTTCTCATCGCATACGTAATTAAATCTCGCTTTTTTCCAACGAACGCAGGAATAAGATAATTTTAATTTTTTTTAAACAAACTTTATTAGCAATGAGAGAAGTTACAGTAATTCTATGAGCTAATTGTATGTTTCTAATTAATGACATGAGGGGAAGGCACCCACTGGTGGGGCTCCTAACTTAGACTGATAAGTCTACCGGCCATCTTCCTCTAAATCTTTTAACTTCAGGTTCTTCCATTAGAGCGTTGACTATTCTACTAGGATGTCTTCCTAGGATGCCATGATGCGTGGCGCACCAATTAAAGAAAAAGTAGTGGCTACTTTTTCTTTAATTGGTTCTGTGACATACTGAATTCTGAAGTCGTTGTGAAGGGTTAGGTTTGACATGAACCACTGAGTACTGGATAGCTGTCGAAGTGATTTGGTGACATTGATGTTCGATTTTCTAGCGCATCCCATAATTTGTAACCGTAGATCCAGATAGGACGGATTATAGTTTTATATAATAGTAATTTGCTTTCTAATCTAACAATAGACTTTTTCCCAATAAGCCAATACATGTTTTTGAGTTTTAAGTCCATTTGCTTACGCTTTTCTTGATATGCGTCTTCCAAGTTAGACGCCTATTTAGGTGTAAGCCCTGGTATTTGGTTTCATTTGCCTGAGGGATGTCTGCGCCGTTGAGGGTGACTAGAGCACACAGTGAATGCTTCGTCGTGAAGGAAACATGTACCAATTTACCCTGGTTTACTTTTATTCCCCATTTTATCAACCATATTTCCAATCGATTGTTTTCTTGGAGCAACATTGATGCTATTTCCGGGATTTCACTACACGAAAGGATTGCTGTATCATAAGAGAACGTCTTCAGATGTGTTCGTGTTCAGGCCCGTAGCCAACGGTGAATGTTAAGGGATGCAGTGGAAACATCTGGGGAGACAAATTCTTGTCTAATATTTAAATTACTTATTGGTTTCTATACAGGGTGGGCGAATGAACACGAAACAGACCCGATTTTTCATATGTAGGTACAGTCATTTTTAAAAGAATCGCTCGTACACGTCAAATTTTGTTTCGAGGGGGAAACTTTTTGTGTTTATTTTCAACCTTGTCACTTCAACCTCCTAGGAGTGGTGAGTTTCACAATAAAATTTTTAATGCGAAAAGGGGTCGAGTTATACATCAGCTTAAAGGGCATTAAATTATCATTTTAACGCTTCCTAGTTTTTCAAACTACGATCAGTAGTCTAGAAAATGGATCGGGGTGGACGTGACCCAAAAGTGCAACTTCCATAACTTCATTTCCCACTATGGAGCACCTCCACAATATGCCCTTGCTGTTCGTCACTATTTGGACGACATATTTCCTGGTAGATGCATTGGCCGAAGAGGAGTGGTGGAGTGGCATGCCAGGTCACCCGATTTAAGCCCTTTAGACTCCTTTCTGTACGGCCACAAAATCAGTAAAAATTGTAGTACTTAGACAGAATCCCCAAATGATTTGGGTCAACGGATCAACAACGAATGCCGGAAAATTACCCCAGAAATGCTTCAGAACGTCCGAAACCGTTTTCAACAAAACCTGAACTACTGTATGGATGCTGGAGGCCAAAATTTCGACCATTTAATAAAGTAAAAGTCAAGGTAAATTTCTCAATCAATAAAACATTACTGGTGTAAATTATGGTAAAAGTGAAAAATCATGAATAGTTGGTATTTGGCGGGTTATTATCTTTAAATCTTTAATCTTGTAAACTACTAATCCGAATTTGAAAAACAAGGAAGCGTTAAAACGAGAATTTAATGCCCTTTGAAATGATGTATTACTCAACCCCTTGACCATTTAAAATTTTAGGGATGAAACTCATCATCCCTGGGAGGATAAAGTGACGAAGTAAAAAAAGTAAAAAGTAAAAAGTTTTCCCCTCAAAACAACAATTAACATGTCTGAGCGATTTTTTTAATGACGTAAAATATGAAAAATCGGGTCTGTTTTGTTTTCATTGGCCCACCCTGTATAGGTAGCTATAATGAAATAATCTGTTGGTTGTTGGATCAGAACAATACTATATTCGAAAAATAAAAGTTATAACATGTTCTACGTTTAAAACAATACTGCTAAACATGAAACAATAATCAACAATTAACGTGAATAGTGCATTACAATTTACAAGGTAAAAAAGAAAACATAAGATTATGAACATACCTGCATACGCATGCATTCGTATTACATTATTATAGCATTGCATTTATGCATACACAGCGTTAAATTAAAATAATTGCAATTTTCTATTGCGTGCATTATTAAAATAATATAGAAACTTATCACAATTTATGATATTCGTTCGGTCTTTTTTGAAAGCCAAGAATTTTAAAGCTGCTTGGCGACCATGGCACATTGAACGTGGTGCGTTACAACTGAAAATGTCGATTCGCACATAGTCGTACTGCAGGGATACGTTTTTACGGTTGCCAATAATTTGTAAGCATCCTCATATGCAACCCGTTGTTTAAAAATTTCTTTAAAATAATGTGCCTGTTCCATCTTTCTTAAATAATTTTTACAACTTGCAATTCTTCTCTGGATGGTACTGAAACCCCAAGATTCCACCAAAGATAGGGAAGATTGTCTAAATCGAATTTTTTAGCATCCACTACTTCTTGTAATTTCAAAGAAATTTATCAATTATCGAATAAAATAACCGATTTGATAATTCTGAATTGAAGTTAGAACTTATTTTTTAGTGACATGGAAGTCTTTTAGGAATGCGTTCTTTTTCCGTTTCCTTTTCGACGTGTTTGCTGTTCAAATTCTTCGCCATCATCGTTTTCTGTCACTAGTTTCCACCGTTGCATTTATTATTGAGACACAGTCTGTTATACCATCTTATCGAAATTGTAACATCTTATATGCTGGTTCTAAACATTCTAGATTACTCTTCATCATTATTAGTATAAATCGGAAATGTTGATTTTCATAATTTTCAAAAGCCTTTCATTTTGAACGCTATCCTCACCATCAAAATAGACGACTTTTAAAATCTCCTGGTAATTTTCAAAAATGATTTCGGTTACTTTCAAGTATCCGCTCCATCTTTGCGGTAGTAACCGAACAACTTTTCGCCATTGGTACAAAGCATTTACTTTTCTACGACTCATAAATCAATATAATGTAGGACACTACTGAAAAAACTGTTTAATGGATTCTTCACTGTCCATGGCATTGATAACAACAAGGTGAAGTCTATGGTTGGCGCAGTGGGCGTACGGGGCTTGACGATTTATTTTCTTCCGCATTAAAGCTTGCACTCCATAATTTCTTCTTGACATGACCGACGCGCCGTCGTAACACTGGCTTAAGATATTATTAAGAGATAATCCACACTCCTCCAACTTCTTCAATGTTAAATTTGTAAAAGTGGCAGTATCATATTTACCAAAGGTTCTTATGCACAGTAATGATTCGTACGGTTGCCCGCCTTTTATGTAATGTATACCAATAGCTATACTTTCTAGGCCATTTTTGTCTTCCAACAAAATACATATGAAACATCAGCTGATTTAATGTCATTGAGAATACCTTCCTTTACAATTTCGGCCAAGATACTTATTACTTCAATTTGAATTTCCGATTAATCATAATTCGCATTTTGAGACATTAATTTGTAAGCACGCGCCAGTTTTTAATCTTTTTTTAAAGTAAAGGTAAATAGGTCTACAAACAAGTCATTTTCATCACCATTTTCAAAAGAGTAAGTTCCTCTAACTATCAACTCATTTACAGCCAAAAATTGTATGATCTTGGCAAGTGATTTTATGTAATACCGACGCTCTCTAAAACTTTATCCTTTAGAAGAGTAGATACCGCACAACCCCCTTTCTTGCTGTTCCGACTACATTTTCATTGACCAAAGATAGACATCCGAAGAAGCATATTTCGAAAAACCTTGACTACTAACAAATTTCTAAGCCCAGTCAGTATAAAAGCATGCTGTTATGATGTGTTGGGATTAAATGATGGCAAGCGTAACAAAAAATTGCATCTGCTGATGGTGAGTATTTGAGACAGGTACCCCTTTTGAACCATTCTTCCCTGAAAGAGCGACCATCAGTTTTAGGATAATTTTTTGTTGTATGGGTGCACCGATGACTATTGGTTTCACGGCTGAACCCTAAAGCGTTAACGACTTTTTAGATTTAGAAGGTTTAAGTCCATCATCAAGACAATTATCACTTTGCTGTTGTTGCCAATTATTTCCAGTAGCTGGTTTCTTAATCAGAAATTTGTCAATTTTTAAGTTTTTTGCAACATTAGAACACAGTACCATTATGTAACACACGTACCTCTTACCTCAACAGGCATTAGGCAACTGCATGGGTGTGGTGCGAATCATGCTGTGAGTGTTAGGTCGTAAGTGAATAGTAGATACATTAGTGGTCCAAGAACGTTTCCGTAAGTGCCGCCTGCCTTTATTTCTTTCAATTGGGAAGTCTTGTTACCAAATTTAATTTGAAAAAGTTATCTGCTAAGTATGGAGATAAAAGGAAATAGTATTGGTGTTGTAGTGCTGTCTTTATTTTGTAGAGTAGACCTCTATGCCATATTTTATGAAAGGCGTTGCTCACATCTAGGAATGCTGCAGTACAGTCGATTTTAGCTTCAAGGGCTCTTTGTATTATATTTGTAGGACGATGACATTGCTGTATAGTTGAGTAATTATTGCAAAAGCCAAATTGATTGTTTGACTGCCATTTATGTCGAAGCGAATTCTTGTTGAGAGGTTTTAATATTATTTTTTTGAGCAAATTTAAGTGGTAATGGACAATATGCAAGTCGTAATAATTCGTTGAAAATAGTTTGCTGACATTTAATTCATTATTCAGGTAGGTGCTTTAAAACAGTTCCTGTTATAAGATCCACATCTGATGATTTTTATTATTTAGTAGTTCTATTTGCATTTCAATCCCATGGATGTTAAAGTTTCGTATTGGAGGGGATAACTGTAATGGAGTGTCAAGGTAATATTCTATTTCCGGATCAGGTTCGAAAACATTTCGTAGAAACTGTGCGAATGCCTTAGTCTTTTCCATCTCAAATTTTGCCCATGTTACTTTTTCATCTCTTAGAGGTGGTATGTGTTCATTGAATCGTTGGATTCCTTTAGAGGCTTTCCATATTGAATGATCCTATCTTCAAAGGGAACTTGTGTGTAGTTGCAAAAGTTTCGTTCCGAATTTTAAGTAGCTTGTGTCTCAGCTTGTTATTCAATTGGTAGAGTTTAGAACGCAAGGCAGTGTATCTGTTCATGAAAAAACATACTAAAAAAGATAATGTTAACTATTTATGGAACAATATTTTTAATTTTTATGGCAAATTCAAGCAGAAAATTTATTTTACGATTTATATCGTAGAAAAATCAACACGGCGTAATGGTAAGCGATATCCTATTACATTTAAAAAAAATTTGTCGCTGAGAAGGCGATATACATTCTGTCTTCCTGTATTAGTAACGTCCGACGTTTCGTCCACTGTTACATAAGTCATTTTCAGCGTATTAGTAGTCGTTAAGTAGAATCTTAGGATGTGTTGTTTAACCCTGAACGAAACACCAGCAGGTTTTGATACAGTTCTGATTCAAAACGCCTCTGGAATCGGTCAACTTATTATTATATATTATGTTAATGTGATTAATACTCCCTTAACTTTGGTAATAGTTAAACCAAGTTTGCACGTAGTAGTAAGTTCATTCTTTGGCATAAGATCACAAAACTATAGACTCTAGCTGATTGTCAGTAATTATTTCACTCCTATCACACATCCTGTAAAACAAAACAGAATTGTTGTATTTGAATGTAACTCGTCCTCGTTGAGTAATCCAAAAATTGAACTGTAGAACCTAGATTGACTAGATAAAATGCCAACGACATATAGCGATCCTCTACACTTACATAGTAGCTGAATTATATTAAGGCCCAAGTGTCATAGTTCCTATCTAGACAAAGGACGTTCCACGTTTCTACTCTGGAGGCGTGTTAATTGTTGGACTATGGTACCTTTATCTAAATTGTAAATGGAGGAGATATAAGTTCCACAGCTAATATTTCCACCAAAAGTTGTAAAAAAAAGTGTTGCTGCTTTTAACAACACGGAGCGGCAAGTAGACCTGCTTATCTGTACTGTACTGTTTCTTAGAGGGAACGGCGTTAATTTAGTTTTATTTTTAAAAAGAAGGAACAAGCCAGGTACATATATTTACATTCAGCAAGAAGTAGGGAGTTGTTGCTTGCATTTACAAGAAGTGTGACTAATTTACCCACAGGGAGGTGGGCGTTACGCTTCACCTCTGGAGGGCTACATTATCTGTACTCTAACTTTCACAATAGAGAAATGTCTATTAGGGCACCTCCACTTGTGGAAAGCAGAAACTATTCCAGTTGTTAGTCAACTGCACAGACAGGCATTACATTAGATCCTTATGGGATGCATTTGTTAGTCTACTTTCGTTTTCGATGTGCAAATGTATGAATTTATGTTTATCATAAACCCCGTGTTAGAAGATCAGTTGACAGAGTGCGCAGTCTGAGCAAACTGTTGAATATGGAAAATTTTGTGCTGGAACCCAGCATGCGTAATTCTCCAATATGATATTTGTTATCATAGGAGATTAGTGTCTGAAACATTTCTTCCATTGCTGTCTTTCAGATACGCTGTCAATTTCTAGACCTTTCGCCCTTCTGCCTTAGAGGTGAGAAGAAGCATGTCGCAACTGATGAATTGAACTGAAAGTAAGATGGAGGAACATTGTCTAAGGTCCACCTGTGGGTACAATAGGTTAGGCTACTGCATTTGTAGAAAGAAGAAACGAGTACAGGTGCCTCTATTTGCCTTTTATCTGCAGACGTCGTTGCATTGCCTTACTACCTTCACCTACACGTAGACTTATAGACTAATTTTCCTTGAGGGAGCACAAATTACTGCAGGATCCAATATTACCATTACCAAACGGGTTACAATGTCTACCCTTCACTTTCCCTTATAGAGGACGAGACGGCTAGATTACTTTTACTTGCAGAAAGATGCACGAGTTCAGATACTTGAATTTGAGAGACCTCGATGGGTCAGTGCGAATACGCGCTGTCACTTGAGGTAACTTGAAGTAATGCGAAAGCGGTTCGGGGAGGAGGGACGATAGTATGCATGAATAGAAAAAAAGATACTTATATTTACCTCTCATGTGTAGGAAGCGTCACACTGAATCGTTACCTTCACCTACAAGTAGTTGAAAAGTCATTTAATTAGGTATCTGAAAAAAAATATTTGTCGATATCACCATATTAGTTACCACAGCAACAGGTATTAGTGAAAATAGTCCCGACTAAAATATTTGCTGTCAAAACTAATAATTTTTTCTGCTTTCATATTTGTTCAAGTTACATAAATAGTAGCAGGCACAACTAATTTGTTTATGTTTTAACAGCAATTTTATTGGTTGATCAAATAAAACATATTATCTGTAGGAAGCGATATATTGGCTTTCTCAACAAATTTGTTTCATTTACGCAACTAATTTTTATGTTGTTGTAGCAAATATGATTTTGCTACACTAAGCAAATACGTTTGCTTCATAAGCTTCTATATTGGTTATAAATATACAGGGCGTTTTTCATAGAAATAGAGAGCTAACATTGACATACATTTTTTATTAAGTGAAATAACTTACAATACAAAAATATTATATACCCATTAACTGTGAACAGATACAGAACTCAAAAATGCATATAAACATATACAATACATCTCGAAAGTAACGGATAAATTCTATAAAGTCGTTGAGAAATATATTTCAAAAAAATTCTCGGACACGTCGATGTTTATTTTTAGATGTAATTTTCAATCCCACACCCCTACTTATATACTAATAGCAAAGTACTCCTTCTGATAGCTTTTTTTTATGGTGAATATAATAAAAACAAAGTTTTTCAAAAGCGGTTGATAAATAACGGAGATATTGACGAAAATGTATTCAAATGAAAGTGCCCATGTTCGAGCAGGCGTTGGTACGGCTCCAGCAATGGTAAAAACAATTGAAAATTGTTAATAATTGAATGCCAAACAAAATTTATTGACATTACTTAGTGAAGTGTGTGTTACTTCTGCTGCTAACTGGATAAATTAAACATTTTATAATTCTCAAAGAAATGCATAATCTTTAGCTTGGAGGATGTCCAATGCCCACTGACCTTTTTCTTTATTGTTGCAGGCTTCATTAAGAATGAAAGAAGATATTTTGTTAGTTTTAATCTCTAAATGAAATTTTAAAATGGGTTAAATCGGTAAGATTAATATTGAAATTGTTAGTATTCTGTTTGGTTTCGTTTTGAATTTCAGTCAGTTTTTGGTCTACAGTTTTTTATTTTAAGGTTTTTGAGCATCAACTGTATTTTCGGAAAATGTTGGCCAATTCCAATATTATTTTAGTACAAAATCCGGGGATAAATTATAAAAATCTTGTTACGGTAAAGTATCCCCCAGTCCGTGCTTCATCGCCCGATACTAAAAGAAAATCTTGTGTTTACTGTATAGGTTAGGTGTAATCTGTTTGATAAAGTTTGATCAATATTAGTGCTGTTTGGAATAAAATTTATAACATACGAACCTTTGAACGCTATTATGAAGTCCTTGACTCCTATTTTTGCAGTATATAACTGTCACTAAAGCTCATATTGAATGAAAACCCCAATTCTATCCGCTCCTTAGCATGAAATGAAAAAACCGTTAAGAAATGGCAATCTTGCAAATATACTTGCTACGTGTTAGAAATATGGTTGTTCGTAGAACATAAATTATTTGCTTCATCAAGATTTGAGTATTAGTCAGAACACACTAAAAATATTCAATTCAAGACCTAACTATGTATATATATATATATATATATATATTTGTCCATGTGAACCCCACATTCAACGGCAACAGTATATATAATGTTTGAAAAATAAGAAATGTTGCTTTTCTTGCACCCGTAATAAAGATGATCTCCGTTTCATATGTAAAAATTTTTTACAATATTATTAGTAATAATTTATTACATAAGTTGTTAAAACAACAGAAAAGGCACACTTCAAACATAAACTTTAAAAGAACTCTTATCTCAGGGTTTAAAATATACATTTTGGTAACTGCTGTATAACCTTCAAATTCTTGTGCTGATTAACTGAACAAGACGAAGAATACAAGGTAGTAAACATGAACTTATGAAATGTGGATGCAACAAAGAAATGAATTAAAAGTTATCGAATTATCTAGGTTTTTACTTATAAAAGGTTAAATTACTTTAACAATTAAATGACAAAGTTAAATGAAATAAGTAGTAAGGTCTCATTTAACAAAGCACTTTCAATCGGACACACCTTTTCACATATAAGCACTTGTTTATGTTACTCTGGTGTTGCTAAAATTCACTAGATAAATTTGAATGGCACCCCTGCGCACTGTTGATCTTGAACTTCAAAGCGAAAGTCCATCAGCTTTTTACTAAGTTCATCACAGAAAAACTTTGGATTGAGAATCTTCGTATTAGTAAAATCGTTTCACAAGGTAATTAATCTAAATATGAGTTACTGATTATTACTTCAGATGTTCGGATATACCAATAAACTCATAAATACGTTGCACCTTCTTCTCACTTCTCATTCAATAAAGCCATTGTTGCAGTGGCTATGAGGCATGTGGCGCCGTCCTGTTGAAACCACAAATCGTCGACATCCATAGCATCCAATTCAGGCCATAAAGAGTTGGTTATCGTGACACGGTAATGCTCATCATTCACCGTAACAGAATTCCCGGCATCATTTTCGAAGAAAAACGGTCCAATGATTCCGCCAGCAAGAAATGCACACCAAACAGTAACCTTTTGCGGATGCATCGGCTTTTCAATAATCGTCCTTGGATTTTCATCAGCCCAAATGCGGTAATTCTGCTTATTAACGAAGCCACTGAGATGAAAATGGGCTTCATCACTGAAGATGATTTTTTGTGAAAAATCCTCACGGATTTGTCTTTGCTCGTGCAAAGGTCAAAGCTCAAATGGTCCGCAGGCTTCAGTCGTTGTGTCAGTTGAATTTTGAAAGTGTTTAGAGACAAATTTTTCTTCAAAATTTGATGTAACGTGGTTGCGGAGAGGTTCAATTACTGTACGCGATGACGAATAGAGGTGCCTGGACTCTCGGCTACATTCTCGCGCACCACAGCGATGTTTTCAGCTGAACGGCGTACACGAGCACGCAATGATGTTTTCACATCTGCCACCGACCCATTGTGTTTGAATTGTTGAACAAATTTTCCAATTGCCCCCTCGGTTGGTCGATTATGCTGACCAAAAAAATCGCGAAGTGGATGAAATGCATTTTTGTTTGAGCACCCTTTTCGTAATAGGCTTCAATAACTTTAACACGTTGTTCGATTGTTAATCTTTTCATGGTAGAAATTGCCAAAAAACTGAACTTGTCAAATGTCAAAATCAGATGTTGAAAATCATTTGACGTTTAAGCCTCATTCACGTTTAACATTGATCGGCCTTATTGGAACACCCTTTACATATTCATTTTAAACATTTTTTTTTCATTTATTGACAGCCTTTTCATCCCACTGCTGGGCATGGGCCTCTTCTTTGCCACGTGTTTCTCCTGAGCGCTAAAGTAGTAATACGGGACACCTACAGTTTAACGTCGGATTCAAACGAGAGAAATTCCAGAAAATGTTTTTAGCATTAAGATCCCACGGTTGCAAACTGTATTGGGGAATTGCGTATGGTGGGTTGCAGACAAGATTTTTATAAATCTGCATAGTTATGCTTAGGTTTCGAACCCAAGCCAGAATCGACGTTTTACTCAGGCAGCGAGCGCTCTACCAACTGAGCTACCACCACACACTCATTTGAAACATACATAATATTACAATTAATGATTATCAAAATCATATTAAATGTCCTTCACACCTATATCCAAATATTATTTACAAAAAACATACAATTGAAAGTTCGTATATTGAAATACAGCTACATTTTCAACACAGTTTTGAACAGCACCTCCTATGTCATATTTTGTAAGTAATGCGAATTTGTAGCTATTGGTTTCGGTTTATAATAACAGCAAGAATATATGCAATTACTACCAAAAATATTGCAACTATTACAAACACAAGTTAGCAAAGTTATTTTTGTTGAAGTAACTAATCCATTTTTTCAGTATAGACAGAGGAGAAACTAAACCAGGTGCTAATAATACCTTCACTGGTAACAAGAAGATCGTTGCTTCTTTCACATATACCAAACTTTGCAATTGCACTTACAGAAAATGTGGATTGGGCTATTTTCATTACTGCAAATATAAATTGGGGATGAATGTACTAACTCTTATTTGAAGGAATTGAAGGTATGGTCTCACTACTTTTACTTGCGGGTTGTTGAAGGATGTTGTTCCTCTATCTGGAGAAAGGAGAAATTTATCGAGAAGCGTACATTACTTTATCCAGTATTAAGGCTAGCTTAGTTTCATATACCTAGCTACAGCAAGCGCTTGTAGCGGCTTCATTCCATTCCGGCTTTCATCTGTGGGGAAACTACCGATTTGTAGAAACGCAAGTTGTAAAGCCAATATGAATTATTAGCTTGCTTATGTTTAAATTTTAAGTTGGTGCACGTATGAATAGAATTAGAATTTAATATTGTATGCGGTACGAGTGTGATTGCAAGCATTCCGCCAAACAATCTTGTCTCTCTGTTTAGTAAACGTTTAGGGAATGAATTTTCTCGCTTTGCGCTTCCTGCTTCTGCTCCCGAAACTTCGCGTGACTTTTAAAGAGCAAGATATCACACCTGGAGCCAAAACTTGTCGGTGCAACTTTAAATATTTATTCACTAAGTAGGGAAACTTGTACTCCTCTGCGAACTTAATATTCACAGGCAAATTAAGACAGTATTTTTTAATAAACCATGTAGAAATGAATTTTCTGTTTCACAGTCGCGTTATTAAATTACGCACGTTTTCAAGTTCTTCGTGAGCCTTTGAAGAGAGCTCAGCGGTGAGCAATAAAGCAGAAAAACAACAGAAACGGCTTAACCAATTCAAATAATGGGCTGGTTTTCACGAACGCGTTTGCTGTTTTCAGCGGGTCGCGCGTGAAACACCTGCTCGTTTCATGAATATTTGCACTGCGCACTGACACGGTTTGACACGTTATAAATAAAATAAATGTGCGAATGTTCAGGAGAATCGATCTTTTTTAGCCGCAAATTCGCCAAACAGATGCGGTAGCGTTTTTCTGTATTCTAATTTGTATTACTATAGATATGTTTATATGTAAAATTGTTATGCTTTGAGAGGTAACAGTTAAACTTTTAAAAAATCCGCTTAGGATTTTAGCATAACCTGGTTATCTATATATAGGGTGTAACATGAGGTGATACCCTTTTAGGGTATATTCTACAACCAAAAATAAGAAGAAAGCTATACCAACATTTGTTCGGAAATGCTTCCCAAAAAAATATGATCCAAGCAAGTTTCACCATACATAGACATTTTTCGAATAGTATTAGTTTAATACTAGCAATTAGGATTTCTTTGGAAAGCATTATTAAAAGTTAATATAAGTTATCAACTTGCAAAAGAAAAGTAAGCAGACATGCATCTTCTGTTTAGTCAGATGAAAATACCCATGCTGTTAGAGAGCATTCTCATTAGGAAAAATTCTTGGTTGTCGTCTGGTGTGGCGCTATTGACGATTTCTTAATTGGACTCCTTATTCCACCTCCACAATTAAATGAACAAACTTATGTTAATTTTGTGGAAGAAATTCTGCCAAAATTATTAGAAAATGTGTTTTTAATGCGACGATATCATATAGTTGGTGTCCTGACAATACCTCCTATCTGCAAATATTTTTGAACTCCACCTAACTGTAGAATACAGCATGAATATTTAAATCGCTAAAAGTAATATCTGATAACTCATGTGCATACATTATAATAGTATTGATTTTACACGGATGCCTTCTCCATCTATAACTTCTTAGTTTCCAAACTTGCTTATCTTGCCACTGATTTTCGTGAAGGCCTCTAGACCGTTCTGCGTTTACAACTTCTGCGTTCCATATTCTTCTCGGTCTTTCCCTTTTTTTTTGTATTTGGTTTCCATTTCCATACCTTTTGAGGCCAACGCTCTTCGGGTATCCTCCTCATAGGTCCATAAAATTCAATCTCTTTGATTCTGTTGTATTTATCATTTCTTCATCCACGTTCATTTGTTGTTTGATTATGGCGTTGGGAATTCTTTGCATACGTGAAATACCGTACGATCTTCACCAGAAGTCCATGTCAAGGGCATTTACTCGTTGTTCTGCTCTTTTGTCCATCCAAACTTCGGAGCCGTGTGTCGCAATGCCTTCTATTGTGGTTTTAAATATTCTGCCTTTTGTAGTTTTAGTAATTCTATCATCCATAGTCGTGAATTTATTTGTTGTATGGCTTTTCTTCTATTTGCGATTTAATTGCTTATGCCATTCGTAAACATTCCAGCTGCAGTTATTGTTACCCCAACATATTTATAGTTTTCGCAGCATTTAACTGTTCCTTCTTCGATAGTGTAATCGCTGCCTTTGCCACCAGTAGCCATATATTCAGTCTTTGTCATACTTATCTCCAACCCGCATTTCTCGTACTCATCCTTTAACTTCTTAAACATATAAGCCACGTCCTCTTGATCTGGTGCTAAAATGACCTGATCGTCAGCAAAAGAAAGCTTGTATAGTATGTCGTCATCTCCAGTCGGTACTCCCATTCCACGTCACTTACGCTTTCACTGTTGTAATACTTTTCTTAGGTATGTGGATACATAACTGTAACAAGATATCTCCTATCTGCCAGCGCGCCACGTAATCGCATAGCAAGGGTACATGTCTTGTTGTTTTAATAAAACAGCATTTCTTATTTTGTACAAAACTATTTTTTTTTAATAACATTTTGTACTTCAAACTAGTTGTATTTGCTTTGCTACACTTTACTTATTTGTTTCTAAAAACGGCATATTTTCTTCGGAAATTACTTAATAATCTTACTCTGCAGTTAGGAGGTATTTCCCGATTCGCGATGTGTACATATATAATTGGCACCATAAGTTAGGTGGTGACTGTAATCTAACTATTAATTATAATACGAAACTACAATTTTAAACTATTCAAATTTATTTATCAACATTTGTAATGTCAAAGAATTGAGAGAATAGAATTAAATTAGCTTTCTTTCAAATTTAATTAATATTGAACACCTATATTATATGTTTTAAAAAAATGAGAAGGAACTCTATAAATTTAATTATTACTAATGACTGTATACAACGTCTGAAATATCAAGAAGATTCTCAATATGGCCTTGAACAGTACTGCATTAAAAAATATATCCTTTTATTCTTTCGAACAGTTACTTTAATATAGAAGAACTGATTTTTTTTAAAACGGCAATATGTTTACTGCCTTGGAATATGATGTTCAAGTGGACAGTTTATGACAAAACCTAATTTGAAGTTCCATGTCGAGCACATAAGACAAAATAAATAATATAGATAAAATGGGACAGTTAGTTTTTGCAGTGTTATACCGAGCATGCATCACACCAAAATGATAATATCACAAAACGTTTAGTTATCTACTCCAAAAAGTAGGGATAGAGACTACGAAAAAAAATCCAAATCCAATGACAATATTCCTGTAAATTTTGTAACTTATACAATGCTCGATAATAGTTTTTTGAATGACATAACGAACTTGAACCAACCCGGAACACAGTATTCCAAGTCCAATGAAGATATTGTTACGCCTATGAGCTGTAACTGATAAGGCGCCCTTTGTCCTTATCGCCGGGATCACCAGAGAAACTACCCTTACATAAAATGATTGAATTTATTCATCTATACGTTGTAGAAGAATATAACAACTATCCTAAAACTTTATATTAAACTACTTACAATAATAAAGTCAGGTGCAACGCTATTGCTAGGTTGGTCATTGAGAATACTGTCATCTATCAATCACCCACTGACAACTGCCAACTCTTCATCATTCGCTAATTCACTCTGTCCTCTGCCATAGCATCTGCTTCAAGTCTAACAACTATATATTCATGTATATAATGGCGCTCATGCAACAAACTAATGGCTGACGAACGCTCACGTCAACGTGACCGCCTCCTTCCTCAACTCTTTAGTGTCCATCTTATTAAGTCGCTTTTGCACCCATAAGCAATGGCCTGCTTGTTACTCATTTTCCTTTATCAAGCGTATTACTTATTTCACATTGCCTAATTTAATAGTATTAATGTACATAAATGTGTATGCAAATAATTGAAGTCACATTACAACAGCTATGAAGCAATAATAATTTAATTTAGAATTTTGGAAATTGGGTTCTAACAACATAGCTATACCTTTCCTGTCTGATACTATCAGAACTGAATGAAGAAAATCAAACCAAGAGAAAACCGTTAACAAATCCAGTCACCTACAAATAGAACAGTGGCAAAAAACTCCCCATGAAGGGAAAGCAATACCTTAGATATACCCGAGGAAATAGAATAGTATACCATAATACGATAAGAGAAGCTCGAGTGTTAGGTCCTACTTGCCAATCGAGATATGGTGCTCGTTCTAGGAAAAGATGCTATACCGATTTTTTTCGAAAATTATAGAAGATAACTGTTTGTGCACTTTTGGTCTGAGGCAAGTTGGAATCAGAAATTTTGTAGCATCACATAAATCATAAAGGTTCACCCCGAAATAAGACTACTGAAAGAAATTCAAGCCTAGAATGTACATTTCACTAAACTTTTCCCATTAAAAGTAGTGAGAAAAAGCAAATCTCTGCCTCACTATGTTTCTTAATACATTGGGGATAGGATCTTCTACCGTGCAATCCTGAGGATACTCAAACACTTATAACAGTATTCCTCAATAAGAAGTTGTCCGTTCTAAAAGAAAATTGTCAATATCTTACAAAATTCCGGACGTTTGCTTTTAAAAGAATTTGTAGACAAACTGTCAAAGCTACCATTCTGTTATTCAAGAAAAAATAACTCGAACTTATATTTAGAACCGATGTTTGTATCAATGAAAAATTTTCTAAATCATTATAAAAATTACTGCCAAGAACACTAGTGACTACCTTCATTCAGACATATTTTACTAAGATACTACAAGAAAAAACAATTTGTTTATTTAAAAAAGTGATACGTATGCTGCATATAATGTAAGCAATGTGTCCAATGAAGAATTAAGTGTTACGCATTGCTACAATGATAAAAGCTCGTGATGGATAGGAAATATATAAAATCATTTCAGAAAAATATCTGTGTTGCTCTAACTGGTTCTGCAGGCTCTCAAAGTGATTCCGAATGTAAATGGTAGCGCAGGTTTTCTTTTAGCACACCTATGTTACAGCAATTTCACCCTGTACAATTTGGCTTTCCATGAAGGGGTTTGTTATTGGTGCGCGGTAGTAGGTACATACCTCTAAGCTTCTACTTTTATTTCCATCATACTAGAGCATCTAAAAAAAATCTATTAATCAGAAGTTACTGATTGTATTATTCTCAAATAGCTGCATCTACCAACATAGAAAAAACATTCTTGCAAATGCATTATTAGATTTTTCTGTGACGTAGATATCTTACAAAAATTGATGCCATTTGAAAACAATAAAATAGGATAATATGATAATTATTTAACTTATAATTGTATGTATAATTCTACTCATCTGATTCAAATTCATATGTAACACCCAGACAATTTACCTAAAAATGCAAAACCACCTATCTACAATAAAATAAATATGAATATCTCCTATATGTGTTTTTGGTGGCCACCAACAAAAAAGTGATGTTTATGTTAAACAATGTATTAATAAATAACAAAAATGTTCTAGACCGTACTGACAAGATCGTGTAAAAAACAAAACTTACACAGAGTTTTGTGATTCCTGTAAAATGACAGATTTTCACATAGGGGATATTGTCAGGACACCATGGATATGTGGTTTATGTATGATGGTGCTCTCGCCTACTTCAGCCGAAAAATAAGAAATTACCTGGATAATGTTTGTCCATTATGATGAATAGGTCGAGGACCTACTACTTGGCCAGCAAGGTCTGCCAATTTCAGTCCTTTAGATTTTTTTGTGGGGTCACTTATAAAGTATGATGTACTAAAAGGAAGTACCCAAACTGAATTGCGACGTGGGATCATTGGAGATACTGCTGCAATATTCGAACGCCTGCGGATGGTTGTATCGAAGATAACGGAAGCAACCTTGAGTAACTATTATAATTATTAGTTATTAAATATTAAAGTATAACATTAAAAAAATATAGTTATATTATTAACATTATTAAAGGGTTGTGTAACTTTCTTTGTCCATAATTTTGCAGGGAGCATTTTCGAACAAATGTTTATATATGTTTTTTTCTTATTTTGGGCCTTTGAACATAACCCTAAAAGGATGACAGCAGTTCGAGTTACATCCTGTATAGTAATTATTATTAGAATGTAGATATACGGAGTTGAGAAGTAGTGCACTACTTTTAGCTAGCTACTTCTGCTGTAACTTTTTCAAGTGGTTCCCTATTTGAACCAAAAATAGCTTAAAGCTATAGCGAGCTACAAACAGTAGCGATTTCTTAGCTACAGATTTCACTAAAATATTAATTTTTGTTAGGCCATTGTAATGGAAGTACATCATAAATTTTCTATTTCATACTTTCATTTATTTTATTTAACTATTTAAAATTTAAATTTATATTTTCTATAAACTTCCTACCTTTAAAAGAATAGAAATCATTGCAGATACAGACATTATTAGGCTTGGAAACTTACTTCAGACAGTGATCACGAACAAAAAAGTTATGGAAAAGCGCAAAGGTACTACCAATGAACTTTAATCTTATATATCCTGTATTTGTATCTTCAAATGTTCAACTAACTGTTATGTTTAGGTATAGTAGCAACTAATTCATTCTCAAAATTATATAAATATGGTTGCAAAAGCTTGTAAATTGACATTTTTTGTTTGTTATGTTGCACATTTTATTGGATAACGGCAATAATGGTTGGCTTTGGAAAAATTAATATGATACTAAATGAATTTCATTTTAATTGATGTAACCTAAAACGTAACGAAGATACGGTAGCGGAAATATCTACTGTATCAGTAGCTATATTTTTGTTGCATAGCTACAAACTTACTATGTAGTATTTAGTTCAGCTAGCTATTTTTTAAAGGTTTGCCTAACGATAAGAATATTCAAGGCAGTGTACAGCCGTTGACGTTAGTAACTAAAGGTATTTAGCATTGAAAAATATAATTACTGGCCCGAACTTAAAATTCTTGCTGTATTTAAAAGCCTATTTACTGTCCATTAGTACCGAAAATTAAATTTAGTATACTATAGCTCTGTATATTTGAATTCCTCAAATTCAGACGGAAATCTAATTTCCTCTATAGAGTTTAATTAAATTTCCATTTAATTTCAAATATTTTGAATTCAAATTAGAGAGTGGCTGTACTATCGCCACCTATTAATATTATTTACAGTGCCTGCATTCAAACGGAACCGCCTGTGTGTTAATTAATTCTCAATGTTGTAGTATAGAAAATTGAATCTGTAGAAGGTATCGTGAATGCGATGACTTATTCTGGATAATATTCGCTCAGCCAATTTTACGAATGCTTACCAAAGGACTGGACTGACAAAATTTTTAGCTTGGGTCTAGGAAATATTAAAAGTAATATGAAATAATTGCTTCCTGGAATGCTTCATCATATTTATTATGTTTAGGATTTTCTAAGTTGTCTCCAAGTAAATAAATTTACTGCGACGCCAGACACAACGTTGCTCGGCTGCATAACCATAACGTTAGGTTCCAAATAATTAAACTTAATGCTTTTGAGTGTGACCTTTATGAATTACATGAGGTGTGTCAATGCATTATGCGGATTGCGCATTGCAGGAGACATTCTTATATTTACAGTGGCTGTATTTTAATGGCTCTCGTCCCTAACTCCGGAAATTTAGGACAGTTTTATATTGCGCAGTAATTTTAAATTGTGGATGCATTTTTCGACCAAGCAATTGGAGTAACTCAATCTAGGTTATTCCACTCTAATCCACTCAGCGTGGACTCTCCATGAATAAATTCCACGGTTCATAAGCTTTAATCGAACAGGGATGATGAAGCCTGAAGCACATGGCCGGATCAGTTACGCAATCGTTTTCTTCGGGATTGAAAGTGGGATATGTTTGGAATGCTGGCCGATATTTCGGAAAACCACTTTCAACGATGTCCAGGACAAACCGAAAGCCCCGAATCAATCGGCTTCCATGAAAAGGACTATTATAGATTTCATGTTTCGTGTTTTATGAGCATTTTTGCTTTACAGAAAGAAACACAAAGTGAACAGCTCCGGAAAAGTTCGTCAAAGGATTAATAATTATTCTGCCTTTATTAAAGTTGCGTTTTCCTTCTTATTTTACGCTTAAAAGGAATGTTTTCTTAAATACAAAATGTGTTTTTTTCCGTATTGCTTTATTAATGTTTTGAAAAGACATTTTGAGGTTCGGTGGAGTTATAAACTTGCAGTTAATTTCAGAAGCTGGGATGGGATTTCAGTGGGTTTTCATATTTCTTAAATGGTAGAACACATATGAAGAATTAAAGTCATGCATGTTTTATGGACATGTGAGGCACATATGTATGTTGGCATAAAGAAGCATTATCATACATATTTTAAAATTTGTTCTAAATACATGTCTGTTTCTCTAGATTTGGTTTCCTATGAATGTTTTTTTGCATGTACATTGAAGGTTGCACAATAGGAGAATTAAATAATCATGTGCACTCTATACATCACGCTGAAAAAGGTTTCCTAATCCAACACAATTTCTGACAATATGTATAATGATCAGCTTCTACAGTGTATTGTTGTGAACGGTGGTGCATTAAGCTGATGCATGTGATATATATTCCTGTGACGTCAACCAATATAAAATATTTCAAATGAAAAGTGTGTCTAGTATTTATTCAAGAAATGTCACCGAACATGGAACTCCAAAGGCGGGTATATGATTTTACAATAACCAAGCCATTTCGAAGTATTTGCAAAGATATCACAAACTACTATATATTGTGGAAGGCAGTAACTATATGTGAAATAATTGTACAAGGGTGGTTCATCATTTATTGTCCCTGATATAGAACCAAATGACTTAGACATTTGAAACAACTTTATTTCTCAACATAATCCCCTAAAAGGTTAACACATTTAGTATAACAATGACGCAGAGCTTGAATGCCTTTAGAAAAAAAACTCTCTGCCCTGCACTGCAAACCAGCTATTCACAGCACTTCTTTATCGTGCGGAAATTGAGTTCCCTGAAGATGTTTTTTCAATTTGGGAAACAAGTGAAAGTCACTGGAAACCAGATCTGCCGAATATGGGGATTGTCTTAAATTTATAATCCCGTATCTAGGATTGACCCTCGAGTCGGCTCCATGTCAGATGATGATGATGATGAAGATGAACATTGTGAACAGCAGCCATAGAAACACAGTTCTTGTGAGCGGGAGTGTTGTCGTGGTGGCTTCTGCATCATAGCCTCAAGAATTTTTGGTATTACTTTTGCGTAATAGTCTCTCGTTATTGTTTGACCACGTGGTAAATAATAAACCGGAAGAATTCCCTCAGAAAACTAAAACACTATTGCCGTTATCTTTCCGCCCGAAGAAGTCACACGGAACTTTCGTGGCGGCGAGGAATTACGATGCCGCCTTTCTATACTCTGTCGTTCGATTCTGGATCGAACCCAGATAGCATCTACAGTAAGACATCTTTCCAAAAATCTATCGCAATCCGTGTCCATTAATTTCAAATTGCTCTCAGGAGTGAAAACCCTGGTCCGCTTCTGATCAGAACACATTTTCGGAACCCATCGTGCGCAGACTTTTTTCAGTCCCAGTTCCTCGGACGAAAGCCATATGTCTCAGCAATACATTAGCACGTAATTCTCCGATCACTCAGTACCATATAACGGAAATCAATATATTGTTGAGTGACAACAGTTTCTGGTGGTCCAGCACCAGTGGTACATGTTGTTACGACTTCCTTCCTAATTTGAAGTCCTGGCACCAATTCTTATATACTTGATGTAGCGGGGTAGAATCATCCAATGCCCCGGACATGTCAGTATAAATTTCCTGCGGTGATTAACCCTTCTTGAAAGGGTATTTTAGCACAGCCCTTGTCTCGAATGTTTACATTTCAAGAAAATCATCAGCACTATTGTAATATTGAATGTATAACTTTTATGAACAAGAAAATGGGAACCTGCAAGTTGGTATATATTAATGTCAATAACTGACGTTAGTAGGAAAAAATTACTTCACCGCATGTCGAATTCGTTGATAGTGGTTAACCTACGCTTGTTTCTGTTTCATTTAGTAACAATATATAGCAGGAGATACGTTTTAACTCAACTGCTTCCAATAGTTAATAAACAAACGCGTTGTTAGAAATGCTTATCTTATTTTTAGTTCACCGCATGTCGAATTCGTTGATAGTGGTTAACCTACGCTTGTTTCTGCTTCATTTAGTAACAATATATAGCAGGAGATACGTTTTAACTCAATTCGGTCAATGACTTCTGTGTTTTATTTCTCGTAAGTGACAAACTCCCCTGTTTCCATTCCACATGTAATATATACATATAATAATAAAGAAACGAGCAGAGATGGAATAGTCGAGTATTTCAATTAATGAAAAACCTCAGACATTATTTGAACCAAACCAAATTAAAAGTTTTCAACCTGTGATCTAGTAACTAGAAAAATGGTAAAAGAAATTCCAAATAAGGGAGTTAATATGCTGCAATTGCTTCTTAAAAATGCGATACTTCTCCACTCAGTGGGAGTTGGTTCATATACATATCTATTAATTTGACATCAGTTTTATCAAAGGCTTTGGAAAATCTTTCCTACAAAGAATGTCATGTAATCGAATAAAAATGATATTGAACTATCAATTCAAATTAGGTACCATACCACCTAAAAGCAGCAGAACCTGGAGACCAAAAGGTATTGAATAGCGAAACATCAAACATTCGATAATATGTGACAATTATATGATCTAGAAGATCAAGCATTTCCTACTACACACTACTTACAGATTCTCAACTCCTGTCTTACGAAAAGTATAGTAGTCAGCCATTCTAACATTGAGAAATGGTAACGACGCACTATGGTTTTTACCAATTCAAAATTTCTACATCACCACAGTTCATAAAACCGTCAAACGTTCAGGATTACATATTAAAACAGAATTAGAAGTCACTCAAATACTCTAGCTACCTTCGACCGTAAAGATATTGAATAGTCTTGATTTATTAGAATTGTCATAAAACGCAGAAGCCTTACAAGAATATTTTGAATGATTGTTTAAGATAGCGTGGTTCTAGGAAAACTTGAATTAGTTAATAAATACTTATAAACTGAAAACTGAGTGTATTTTATATAGAGGAGGGCATTTATTTTCTTGTTGTTGTTGTTATACAAATAAAAGTATATATTTATCAGATACAATATTTATGTAAAACATCTGTTGAATTGTTAATTTAGATAGATGCGGAATTATGCAACGGAAACTGGATGTTTACATGTATTTGTATCAAGTGTGCATGTCTCTAAACCACCATAATACAGGACAACTTCTATGAACTGCATGAGGTACTGTAATAGGTAACAGAGCCACCGTTTACTGTCTACCTTTTTTAAGTAGTTAATTGCGAAAATGTAGTTAAAACTAATGCATTAATCACAAGAAATAACTGTGAAAGATTTCAGTTTGACACTTACAGGTAAGCAACCAATGTGAAATAATTGATTATACATGGTTAAATCATTGTCTGCGACAGAAAAAGGCGGTTTTTAATTATTTGGTTGATAGATTGCTTACTTTTCCCTTAAAACCAAATAGAATATGAATTGAATAGTGGTGTATCTAAAATGCTCCTTGCAATGGTTTTCCCCGTAAATTATCGGGAATGTAAGTAGGATACTTAAATAACAAAATTTCCAATTGAAAGACACACAGTAGAAGTGTTATCAAAATTTCTTTCCATTCTTTAGCTATAGATGGTGATGAGATATACAAATGAGTCACTTCTAAAATTGTACTTTGTTCAAACAACAACGATTCTAAAGGAATTCATTCTTTGGAAAACTCGAAAATATGCAAAATTGACTGTTTTCTGTATAATGGAAAATATATTGGCCAAACTAAACACAATATTGAATTTAGGTTTAAGAAATATGTACCTTACTAGAGAAATCATAAATGTGATATTTTAAGTGTTGTATAGCATATCTACAAACCGATACATGATATAAAATCGTGTTGATTAAAGAATTAAATTGATGTGACAGGGTTCACATTATCTAGAACTTTGTTTGTTAGTTCATTACCATTAGATTCTAGACTTTGTAAGAAACTTATCTTCAGAGCTTTTCCTTGGCCAAAATTGCTTTAGATATTAATCGAAGTGTCTCAGTTACTACTGAAGATGGCAACTCAGATACCGAAATGCGTATTTAGGTGTGATTTTAAGGATTTCCTGCAAGTTCTTTATATTTATATTAAGAGCAGACTTTCCCAGGAATTCATTTTCGTCCTTGGGTCGTTCAACTGGTAGTTGGCATCCCACATTAATTGTTATATGAAGACAATTTGTCAGCGTCTTAGTATAAGGTTGATAACCTTATATTATACAGTGTGTCGCATTTAAGATGAAGACACCCCCATATTTTCGCTATTTGAAGGAATAGAGATTTGAATTTTTGCACAGTCGTACAGGTTGATGCCTCACATTTTTTAAGATACTCACCTAAAATCTGAACTTTAAACTCAGCCTACTACGAATTCACATTCAGGGTCAATTCTCGATATTTTGCGTCGCGTTAGAGATATCGAAAAAAATTATTAGAAAAAGTTGTTCAGAATATTATTCTAACCCCATATACCGAGTTTCATGACAAAATTCACATTTTTAATTTTTTCATTATTTTGGTCTATACACAAAATAATTACAAGTTTATACGCTATTTATTTATTTTACTAAAATATTTGAATACATGACACTATTAAATTGACAATGTGTCAAGTTTTTACTTTCCATGGCACACTAAATATCAATTTAAAAAATAAACTTTAATTATTTTGTGTATACACCAAAATAATGAAAAAATTAAAAATGTGAATTTTGTCATGAAACTCGGTATATGGGGTTAGAATAATATTCTGAACAACTTTTTCTAATCATTTTTTTCGATATCTCTAACGCGACGCAAAATATCGAGAATTGACCCTGTTTGTGAATTCGTAGTAGGCTGAGTTTAAAGTTTAGATTTTAGTTGAGTATCTTAAAAAATGTGAGGCATCAACCTGTACCACTGTGCAAAAATTCAAATCTGTATTCCTTCAAATAGCGAAAATATGGGGGTGTCTTCATCTTAAATGCGACACACTGTATAACATATTTATCATTACAACGTCCCATGCGCCGCCTTATGTTCCCAAGCAGAATTACGGGAACGAAAAAGAAGTCTAAATGAGTAATTTGGCTATGCTTTTAGTAAATGTCCCAGGTGGGTGACGAAAAATAAATTAAAGCATGTATGTGAATATAAAGTATTGATGGGAACATCAGTGTCTACTAACAGAACAAGTAAAAAGGCATATCATTTTAAAAATATTGCGTAAAATACGTATAAGATGAATTTAAACAGGGTATATAAATCCTAGTTCTATTAACTAGAAATGCGATATTCTTCAAAAATGACATCATTTTCGTAAAATGCAAAAATGAAGAGCATTAGTGGCAATTTTAAATTTGTTACTGAATTCCGTTTCTGCCTTTCCTCGTCGTTTGAGAAGCATTCGAAAGCAGACTTTATTTTATGCATGTAGAAAATGTATTTTGCGATGTAAAGCGACTGCATTTCAATTCGGAATAGTAGCAGAATACATTTCATTTTAAACTGGAAATAAAATGCGGAAGGCTGTTTGGTTCAATGCAAACTGCATATTCCTAATTTTATTACTAGTGCTAGCTTATTTACATTCTTCATTGAATACAAACGCAACCAATATTAAAATGAGAATAAACACCGTTTTAGTGTTAGCTATCCGCAAATGATTGTAAGTAGCTGTGATTTTTAATACAGATTGGTATACTATCAGCTTCATTTATCCTAAAACTAAATAAAAAGACTCAAATATTTTACAGAGTATCGTATTTTGTTATTTACTTCCTCTGAACGTTCAGAATTTCACACTAAAAAAAAAAATGTATCCCGTAAAAACTACTTCTGAAATAAATAAGATTTCTTTATAAAATATACGGATGTCAATCTGGAAAATTACAATGTGTTATATCTTTGGAAGTAAAATAGGTATTGTACTTTTCCTGAAAACGTTTCTACAACATGGAGGAGGAGGTAGCACCCACTTTGTGATATCTCGTTGAAAAGCTCTTACAAAATGCTGTTCCATAGTAACAAACATTTTTTCTCGAGTCGTTTCGGAAATATTAAAAAATAATAATAATAATAACTCAAGAGGTTCTGAATCAATTAAATTAATTCAAATTTCATATATTAGTTTAAATGTTCAATATAATTTCTATTATTCTCTAGGCAATAGTAAAATCTACTCTCAAATTCTCTCCAACGATTTTGGAAGATTTTTCGCGCAATAACCCGGCATTCTTGAACTATTCATGGTCGCAGTTTTTTGTAAACAGTGGGGGAAAACTGTTTACTACTAGAATAGCATTTTGTAAGAGCTTTTCAATGATGTATCACAAAAAAGGTGTTAGAAAAGAACACATCCATAAGAATTTCGTGGTACCGTAAATGTATATTTTTTAGCTTGGTCATAACTTCACGAAACAGTATTCAATGATACATTTTCTATGTTAGTGGTATTAAAGTATTTCTATAATTTGATGTATTCCTACTCTTGCAATGATCTTAGATCTTTTGCCATCCAAAAAAGCAATAAACGTTACGATCCACTTTATGCATAGTACGACTTTGATCGACACTATAATTTTAGCGTGGAAACACCTATAATGATAATAAATTATGAAAAATCTAATCCGCATGGAAGTTCATTAGCTCGTTCAAAAGTTATCTCAAATTTTCATCTAGGGTAAAATCGATCACCTATTGTTAATAGCAGGTTCCGGCAAAATTCGAATAATGTCTTTAAAGTCTTCCGTTCTAATTTTCTACGATTAGTTTAATTTGCTTATTGGTACATCTACATGGTGTGTTTGAAAATCTTCGCTGTTTCAAATAATCAATAAGAATATTTTACATTTGATTTTCTTAAAAGTTCTCTCTAACACTTTACTTTTTTTTAACAATCGATTTTGATTCAATGGATCTATGCCTGTGGCATTTAAGGAAGATACAATACCTTTTTGAATAACATTCTGTTCCTTCTCTTTGGTAGCTTGTTGTCAATTCGGACTAAAATAGATTGTGGTAAAGGCGGAAAGCCTTTCTTGTTAATGGAAGAAACGGTTGGGTGCGACTTCTTCCATTCGTAACGATCTTTCCTCCAAGCCATCTTAAATGGTCTAAAAAATCCCACAACCAAAGGTTGGCAGACGTTATAATAGGGCAGCAATATGTTTCCCGGTGACCAAAGGCGCCGCTATATGGTGATTAATTTAACCACATGTAAAAAATTTAAAACTACTGGACTGCCAACGACAGAAACAGTAAAGTGAGATTAGAATAACATAAACTAAATTTGGTCATGATTCTGTAATGAAACCCTGTCTAAATTCATGGAATATTCAAATATAATACACATTTTCAGAGGTTTACAATAAATGTGTTAAAACACTTACTTTTTCAACAATCAATTGTACCTTGAAAGCACGTTATAGCAAATATTAAAACTCAGGGGATGACTTCACCCATCATCACTGAACAAGCTTTAAATATTTACGCGCTCGATGAAAGGGACAGGACATTTTGGTGCGGCCGGTTTGACGCGACAGATTTGGCGTAGCTGGTCGAGCGCGGCTGGTTTGGTGCAGACCCAGTTTAGCGCCGGGACGGTTAGCCGCAGGCACGGTTTGGTGCAGGGACAGTATAGAGCAGGAACGGTTGGTGGCAGAGACTGTTGGACGCAGAGACGTTTAGGCGCAAGCATATATTAAAGTGGTTTATTCTGTGGAAAAGTTTCGTGTTTATAATATATTTAAGAACATAGTGTTCTCCAAGGGAAACTTTGGGAAGCCTTAAGGAGAACCAATATCGATATCAATTTGATCAGCGCAGTCAGAAATCTGTATAAGAATACCGAAACTAAAGTAAAAATGAAAACCAAAACAACTAACGAATTTAAAATTACCCAAGCGCTCAAGCAAGGGTGTTGTCTGCCACCGACACTATTCAAGATTGACTTAGAACAAGCCCTAAAAACTTGGAAAAGGAAGTGTAAGAATATGGTTATCCCAGTAGATCAGAAACATATATACATACACTGAGCTCGTGGATTATCAAATAGTGTAGTGTTAGCTCAAAATCCGGACGACATGGGGAATATGACACGCAAATTGATGGAAGAATACCGAAAATGGGGACTAGAGGTGAACACAGATAAAATAGAATATATGTGCATAGGTGGAGCACAAAAGGATTTTATCTTGAATGATAGACAGAAGATTCGACAATGCGGCACTTACAAATATTTAGGTCTACATATGTCATGGGACGGTACCTTCGATGAAGCCATACGACGCAGGAAAATCGAAGCAAAAAAGCTATTACACAGGTAAATAGCATTCTCTGGGATAATAATATTTCGGAAAAAATAAGACTCAATAGTTAAGAGAATAGTAACCTACAGCTCTGAAGTCTGACCACTTAAAAACAGAACGGAAAAAGCACTACTAGTAACAGAGATGGATTTCTGGAAAAGGCTGCAACCGGATTTAGAAGAGACAGAGTCCGGAAGGAGACAATTATGGAGATCATGGGAGTCAAGTGCAGAAGGGGAAGACCTAGAAGAAGTTGGCGGGTAATAATCGATAAGGAAATGGTAGTGAGAGGTCTGGGTGAAAATCTATGGGAAAAGAGACCAATGGAGCTTGGGTATCGGAAGACGATGAAAATCGTTATAACCCGATTTATATATATATATATATATATATATATATTTATATAGGAATGCTTATTGTTGAACGTTTGGTGAAGATATTTGTAATAAATCGGTAGTTTTATCAATTTGATTTGATAATTCGACATTTTTATTAACAAATCGTAACTTTTTATAACTAAACCACTTTAATATATGTTTGCGCCCAAACGTCTCTGCGCCCAACAGTCTGTGCCAAATCGGTCACGCCAAACCGGCCGCGTCGAAACATCCTAGATGAGATAGTATTGCGCATCGCAAATCCAAATAATTGCAATTTGGAAATAGTTATCAAAATCACCCCGTGAAATCAATTTCGCCCCATTTTGCGGTACCTACAGCCTAAGGGGATGAATGGAGAAGGTTACCTTATGAGTCATGATGATTCCTCTTCCATTTTGTAGTACCGTTGCTAGAAAGATCAATACCTATTTTACTTCCTATTGTATGTTTTCATATTGACACCCTGTATATTGGGTAAAACGCGCATTTAATAAAATTACGTGATTAAATATGAATTTTCGTTCAGCTTATTTTAACTTCTAGGTCGTTATTTCAAAAAGCTATGAACGGACTGTATATTTACATGTAAATGAATAGGGCAAATGTCGTATTTACTTGATTTATAAAGCTTTTAAAATTGAAGCCTTTACTTGGTAATTTCCGCCTTAATGAAGAAACGTTCCGCGTTTTCCTCTGAGAAAAATGAGCTACTTAAATTGATGCGGCAAAATATTTACACAGTACAGTTAATTTACAAATGTTAGGCGCATAAGCCCTTAAACAAAGATTTATCGAAAGGGCTAGGATTAAGGTGGGTATTCCCGGAAATATTGCGAACTTCAGGATAGGAGTATAATTTAGGAAATTAAGCACCTGTAATTAAGCCTTTCGTTCTGTTTATTTTACTCTCTGTTTATTTTCAGCATGTTTCCAACTGTATACTCCTGGCAACAGCGAATATCCTAGGGCTAACATCTTATTTTGTCGAAGAAAAACAACAGAGGCGAGCTTTCTTAGAAACCAGACAGTCATTAGAAGTGAAACTAGTGATCGACGAACAAAGCGCTGAACAGGTATTCTTTAAACTCCAGCAAGTTTTCTCTTAAGTTTTTTATACGGAAAAACATTTCCAGCATTCGGAATCATGTTCTTCCCAGGAGGTTGCAAAAAATTCTATAAGGTTACCAAAACTAAAATCTCTAGAGATTTTTCCTTGAAAAATGTATTTTATCTAGACATAGTTGTTGTTCTTTTCTAACCCCTCTTTGCTATGCTTCGCTTCGGATTAAAATAACTTTGAGATTTCTAACTTAATTTCGAGTTTGGAAATGTGAATTTCCATATCGGATATCGAATAAAAGTCTCCGAAATTCCGATAAACTAATTTTGTAAATAAAAATTTAGTTTCATTTCAGCTTCACCAGACATGTTCTGCTTATTTCAGGAGCGCCTGCTGCTTTCGGTTTTGCCGGAACACGTCGCCGTGCAGATGAGGCAGGATCTTGACTTAACAGATAGTCAGTTCAAAAAAATTTACATGAGTCGACACGAAAACGTCAGGTAAATATCCCCCACTGAATTTGTTTTCTCGCCATCTCCTCGCCGTAAATATCCCTGACTTTTAGGGCCTCCGAAATGAACGGAATTTGGCGATAAAACCGCTAGCCAAATTTCAATTTCATTCGAAATCAACTCTTATAAATATATATTGCACACCCGCTGTTTGAAATGCCGAATTAACTCGCTTTCAAACAAATTTGAAGCTCGCTGATGCTATTTCTTTCGTTAGATTAACCAAATTCCGACCTTTCTATATTAAATTTTGAACTGGGTTTACAAAGGCTTCTGAAATATTATTTTATATAAAAGCAGTTATCGCAAAGGAAAGAGAAATTGTTGCTAACTTAGATCACATCAAGGATATTATGTTTGCCGGCGTTAATATTACAAAGCAATTTCAGCTGTAGAACCTTTTTTGCTTGTGTTGATTACGACTTCCAACGGTTCTGTTCTGTAGTTACAAAGACACTATTTAATGATCTGCACTGTTGTGTTGGTGATAAATCCTATTAATACCACTAAGCCCTTATTGGGTTAATGGTACGCTGTTAATGTAATAAACTCGAATCTCTGATTTAATTCTACTAACAGTAAGAGCTTTTTTCTAAAACCTTTGTAATGAAAACTATTCGGCTAGAGTGGATCCAAAGCACAGTACATTTAGTAATGAGTACTTCACATCAATTTATATTATTTATTTTCATTTTGTAATTATGTTTTTAATTTAACATACTCAACCGTTTCGAATTATAATTAAAAATCTAGGAAATACTCCATTTGGAGTTTTTCATACATCTGTGTGCAAAAGTATTTTTTTAAGTAAAACTGGATGTTTCGATTTTAATATAGCGTTAACAGTTTAGTAAATTTATTATTATAAAACAATGAAGAGACGGTTTTATATATTGTTCAAGGCTTTGCCAGTTTCGAGAATTGTCGAAACTAAGATAACTTATCATAACATACGAGGGGAACTCAAATACTTATCCATGCTAACAATGGCTGAGCGGCCATGCTATTAATGTTATATTTTCCCAAGTTTTTTTAAAGTTGTATACGCAATTTTATTCAGATCTGCACATCTGTCTCAAAAATATTGTGTTCAGTTTTATTAAAAATATTGTAAAACTTGAACACAGAAGCATAATAAAATTCTTGATAAAAGAAGTCTTATTATTATTATTATTATTAAATATTGGTGTAAACAATTTCATTGGGGATGGGAATCCGTCGACGACGACACAAGATCGGGCAGACCTTCAGACGCGACTGAAGAAATGTGCCAGAAAGTTGAGGCTATGGTGCTGGAGAATCGACGTTTGAAAGTTGCCATGTTCAGAATTATTAATTCTGAGGGAAGCGTTATTACCATTTTATACGATTAATTAGGCTTAAGTAAGGTATCAGCGCGGTTGATTCCAGGACTCCTGAATCCGGTACAAAAATTGCACATCGTAAAAAATTTGTGACCAATATTTGTCCGCTAGATAAGGAATCTATCACGAATGGAAACCGCTAAAGGGTTCTCTACCTCCCAAGAACTGCCGAACCCAACCTTCTGCTAAGAGGTTAATGGCCACAATTTCCGGCGTCATGGAGGGAATATTATTGATCAAATATGTGCCAAGAGCGACTACACGTACTGGAGAAACTTATGCCAATACTCTAAAAAATCTAAGAAACACCATTTGTAAAAAATGCCAATATTTGAGTCAGGAAAGCATCTGCCTTTTTGCATGGCAATGCACTAGTTCACAAGACTCGGAAGGTAGTGCCTATTTGAGAGAAATGTGGATTTCAGGAGATTGATCACTCACATCATAACCCAGATATGGCACCATCTGAAGAAATATTTAAGAGGACAAAATTGCACTTAGATAACGAACTGAAACAGGCCGTCGATGACTACTTGGCTAGTCAGCCAAGGAATTTTTTTCTGATGGTATAAACCAACTGCCGGGCAGATGGCGTAAGTGCATTGCTATAAACTACTCAAAAATGAATATGGATATTGCAGTGTAAGATACTTAAAGGCAACACCAATTGAATTTATAATAAAAAACTACCGAAACAACAAAATGTAATGTCTTTTTAGTAATAAACATGAAAATTACAAAAAGCTACGTTTAAAGAAGAAATTTAAAAATATTATAATGAAAATCATTCTTGTCTCCTTTCACTTAACCTAAATTTATTAAATTCTAATACCATGTGGCACCTCCTCTGGCACTAATAACTGCTATGCACCTTGCTGGCTCTCAGGCATGGATATATCGAGAATCAATTTGACTTGTTGATTGTTTCTTGCCTTACTTCCCTGAAATTCTTATTTATGTTTTAATAATAATAATAATAATAATAATCAAATAAGTTTTATTTACTTTTCGTACTTTATACGTATTTCGAGATGCAAAATGTCGTTTTATTAATTTTAAACGTTGGTAGTTAAGGCAACAACACACTTGACTCTTTCAAAACTTCCATTAGCGGGCAATTTATGAGCTCAATTTGCTGATTCAAAAAGGTGTATTTGTTAAAGTGTGTTTGTGAATTTTAGAGGCCTCAAATATATCCGATTTACGTTTATCACCACAGAAATGTAAAAATGTTATTTGATGTCAATGTATAAGTGTTTGGCATAGGTGGATTTTTCTGGGTGTTCGTATTTTTATGAGCGGGTGTTCTTTCTATCTGGAATCAACGTTTCTAATTATCTGACCTATGTATACATAATTACACCGTGAACAGTTAAAAAAGTTCTACGTATATACCTAATTTTGTTAGTTCTATCTTCTGCTTTGAATAAGGTGTTACAAGTGTTTTTTGTTGAGCTATAAATTATTTTAAATGTACTTGTTTTTAGCAATTTTCTCCGATATATCACCGAAATAAGCAATTGGAAGTTTTGGAATAGAAGACCACAGTCAAGTTTGAAATCAATATGCAGTGTGCTGTTACCCTAGCTACAAATGTTTACAATATTAAATGCTTTTGGAAATGACATGTAAAATGTAGATATACATACAAAGCACGAGAAGTAAATAAAATCTGTTGAAATTCTGACTATTACTATTATTATTATTATTATTAAAATATTATATAATAGCTGAGAAATTCTTGGCAATGAGCAAATGATTGAGCAACATAATAGAATGACAACAATATTACGAATAATGATAACATAAAGTGAGTGGATACTAGTTACATATGTCATTCAGACTTTTAATAAACTGAGTTATCTAGTTACCTATAATAGTGCTCAGTTATAACTTATATGTTAAGGAGTTATAATATTAAGAATTATATAAATAAAATAATAAATAAATTGTAGTCGTTACTGCCGTAAAAAATTATTGAAGAAAATGGAAGTATGAGAGTGATGCGCAAAAATCTTGCAGTAGGAAACAAGAAAATACTACGGATGAAAGCACAGGATGGTAAAATAATTACAGAAAAGAGAGATATATTAAATGAAATCGAGGATTTCTGTAGAAACTTATATACAACACAATTACTACCTAATTAAGAAAAGAACAGAAGGCAAAGGAAAATTTTAAATGTAGGCTCTGAAGAAATCCCAGACATAACTATATAAGAAATAAAAAAAGGTTTGAGTCAAATGACAAATCGAAAAGCTCCTGGCGAAGACAAAATAATGACAGAATACATTAAAAATGGAGGAGAACAACTAATGTGCAAGATGCAACAATTATTTAATGAGTGCTTAACAACTAGTAATATACCAAAGGAGTGGGCTGATGCGGAAGTGATATTACTATATAAAAAAGAAAATAAGGAAGAACTGAAGAACTATAGACCGATTAGCCTCCTGTTGCACATGTATAAATTACTTACAAGAATAATCGCGAACAGACTCACTCGTAAACTGGACAATTACCAACCTACGGAGCAAGCTGGATTTCGAAAGGGATACGGCACCAACGAGCATTTGCAGAGTATCAAGCTGTTAATTTGAAAAATTCACTGAGTATAATATACCACTAGTAGTAGCCTTTGTGGACTATCAAAAGGCTTTGGATACTATCGAACTAAAATTTATCTTTGAAGCTTTAGACGACTGCCGCATAGATTCCCGTTATTTGCAATTATTCAAAAATATTTATGAAAAGGCCACCTTGCACATTAAAAAGGATGGCGACACAAATAAAATTAAACTAGAAAGAGGAGTACGGCACGGGGATACCATTTCCCCGAAACGGTTTACTTTAGCATTGGAAAACGTGTTTAAGAAAATTAATTGGACTGATGAAGGAATCAATGTGGACGGAGAAAATATAACAAATGTAAGATATGCGGACGATATAGTATTAATAGCCAAAAACATGGAAAAACTAGAAAAGACCATAAAGATGCTCAATAATGAATCAAAAATGGTAGGCTTAAAAATAAATAGACAAAAAACCAAGATCATGTCTAACACTCCTAGCGATATAGAAGTTGAATTAGATGTAGAAAAGTTAGAAAATGTAGAATCGTACATATATCTTGGGCATACGTTAAAAATGCGAAATGAAAACCAAAAGATTGAGATTAAAAGACGTATTAAATTAGCTTGGTTAGCATTTGGAAGACTTGCTCCTATACTTAAATCATCAAAATACAATCTCAAATCCAAAGCTAAAGTTTATAATACCTGTGTACTAAACATATGGAAAAGAAATATTCGAAGACTACAAATAGCACAGAGAAGCATGGAAAGGAGAATGTTAGGCATCACACTGGAGGACAAGATAAGAAACACAGAAATCAGAAAAAGAACAAAACTGAAAGTTGTTACTGAAAGAGCAGCAAAACTAAAAGGGACATAGCACAAGTAGCGGGAAAAAGATGGAGGCGTACACCAAAAGAAAGAGAACCATGGAAAATTAAAGGGGAGGACTATATCCACAAATGGATCTAAAAGTCTGAAGAAGAAGAAGACTGCCGTCACTGCTGTTACCAGATTACGATTACAAAATAAACTTAAATTTATGGGCACGATAAAATGCTATTTTATAAAATACGTATTGGCCCAAAAATCACGATTTTGTTAGCAACCAAAATTCTACAGGTTTATTATTTTAATAAAATATTAGTGAACAACTTACACCCCTGCAACATCGTTGTAACAGTTACAAAACATTTAATGTGTTTTGATGCAGTAACTACCCGTACTTAATTTTTGACAATGATACTACAGTAGTGTTTTTCATGTTTATACATGATGCGTCATATTATATTATTAAGCAAGAACGTCCTATCTACGTATAGCACACAGGAGGGTTTATTTTAGTTTAGACATATGTACAAATTTACTATCCCCGCAATAGTTTAAACTTTCTTCTTCTTGTAACTTATAACCCTTGGTGGGTTTTTGCCTGCTCTACTAGATGTCTCCATCTTGATCTATCTTCAACTACTTTTCTCTAACTTCTAACTTTCTACCGGTCTCCACTCCATTATTCTTTTGGTGATTCTTTCGTTATCTGTCCTCACGGTATATAATAATGGTCTTATAACCATGGGAGTCATTGGCTTTTTATAAATTTAATTACATCTTCACCCTCTAATTCTTTAATTCTCTAATTCGTAGTTAATTTTCAATCTTCATTCTCCGTCTTAATTTTGTACTGGACCGTGTATTTTGCTGAAGATTTTTCTTCCGAATATTCGTAATATCTTTTTGTCCTTTTGTGTAAGTACCCATGCTTCACAGTCATACGTCAGGATTAGTCTTATCAAACTTTAGTACATTCTTAATTTGGAGCTACGAGTACATAAGCTACTTCTCATCAGATTTCGGTAGGTATATCATATTCTGTGAGTTTTCATTATTCTGGATCGTCTTTTCGACTACTGTCTTCATTAAAGTTACTTAAATATTGTTACCTTTTGAAAATCTAGTTTATCTATTACGATGTTTGGCTAGTTCACCTGGGTACACTTGTGCTACTCATGTAGTTGCTTTTTTGTTCATTTGCATGTAGCCTTCTCTCTTTTGCCGATTGGTTAATCTCCTTAAATGTTTCCATTAATCCTTGTTCCTTTAGAGCTATAGTCATTATATCGTCCGCATAGGCACTAGTTTGTGTTATTAGTGCTGTTACTTCCTTTTACCTTGCCTTTTCTGATGGTTGATTCTAGCACTACATTACATGAAACAGCACATAAGGCGTTTAACATCTGTGTTTATAGCAAACATTTCGCTTACCTGGTTTGGTACCCGACCAGCTGCTGGAGAGTCTTTTAATGTCACTTTATTCGACCTTATCAGCTTCTACGGGACTCCAAGAATCATCAGGTTATCTAACAGCGTTCCTGTTCAGTGTGTCAAAAGTTTGACGGAAGTCTATAAACAAGTAGTATACGTCAATTCCATGTGCGGGACTCTTTTCCTAAATTTTCCATTTTACAGTAAACATGTGGTCTACGGTCTTCTGAATCTGCATTGGTATTCATCTAAGATTTCTTGTGTATTGGCTGTATAATCCCTACCTTTCACTCCTTCGGTATTCTCTCTTGCTTCTAGGTGTCTACTATTAACTCTGAACGTATCCATAAAGTGATATCTCCATATTTTAAGAGTTCCGCATTCAGCCATCCTGTCCCGGGGTTTCTGACTTTTAATGTTTCTTATCATTCTTTCATCTTCCTTATAATCTGGTTTATCCATTTGTTGCTCAACCGTGTAGGAAATTCTTTGTCTCACATTCCTCTCTTCGTTATTAAGAACTTCTTCAAAGTATGTTTATACTTTCATCTTCTTCCTTCAAAATTCCACGATTCTTGTATTTGCATATGTTCAATCTGAGTCTACATTCATGCCTCATATTCGTGGTCTCTATATAAAACTTCAGACTTTCATAGGTTGGTGTTATCACTAAATTCAGAAATTGAAGAAAAAATGTCAGCTATGAAAAGAAAATATATTTAGATGACTAAAATTATAAAAATAGTTAATTCCTAAATTACTTGTTTTTCTATTTCCGTAGATACGAACTCTGTCCTACACTGATTTTCAAAAGCGGTTAATGGGGGGGAGGTAGTATAATTCAATGAAAAAAAAGGTAGTCTAATTTAACAGAATTATAATTATTATACAGAATATGTAAACGTTAACACTAGCATATTTCAAAATTTTAAGTTACTTTCAACCAGTAAATATCCGGAGATTGTTCTAAGGAGAATATGGCCTGAGGTGGCCATGACATGAGGTTGTCATATTCTTATGGCGCATCCACACCAAACGGACATTTAGCGAACAAAACATAAACTGAGTCCGTTTGTGACAGTCCGCGAACAGTATCAGAAATATTTTTACAAATTACAGACAAATCACGAACTAAATTGTGATCGGCGACTGTTTTCACGGACACGCAAAAGTCCCGTCTCTTGTCGGAAAGATCAAAAGGTTCGCTTGTTGGAAAATGTGTTTACGGACTGTTCGCGCGCGGTGTGGACTAAGCGTATGTAGACAAATATAGATTAGTGCATATAATGTACTTTGGTGCAGTGTGCCGTCTTCGTGCTGTTGTCATGCATTTGAGGCCCAATTATACATAGCAGTTTCTCAAAATGGGCAGTAGAGATTCTTGAAAAAATTTTAAAACTTTATTGTAATTCACCGTTCAAGCCAATATCATCTTTTCTTAAATTGCTTAATAGAACTTCGTTGGAATGATTGATTTCCCTACATCATAAAGTTGGTCTTATCCAAAAGCGACGTTGGCGATTCTTCTTTTTTGCAATAATACACATTTAGCACCCAATAGAAGCAGTATATTTTCTTCTTCTTCCTTTTCTCTTTCAATATCTACTTGTGTGCACTTTGGTGTAGACTGAAGTAACATCGAACAGTTTGCGGACTAGTTTCTCCTCATTTTGTTTCGCTTTTGTTTGCTTTAGTGTGGACTACTGTTCACTTTTTGTTCGCTTGTGAAAATGTTTCACTTTTGTTCATTTTTTGTAACAAACGGACAGTTTCTGTTTTGTTTTCGTGTGTCCGTTTGGTGTGGATCCGGCATATCAGACGCACATTCGCACTGGAATGAGAGGAGTGACTAAGTATTATGATTAAATGTAGTTACCTAGTAGTAGTTAGTTAGTTACGCATTTTGGCGTGATACTCGTCAGTTTCAAACGTAATACAAATGCAATTACGTATTCGTAGTTAGAGAAACAGCACTCTAGATATTGGTTTTGAACTTGACTCTGATCATCTATTCCAACAACGACGAAAACAGGAGCACAATGTGCTCGTTTATTAAAAGTGCATTTTCTGAATGTTTCTAAATTTGATCAGCATAAATTATCACATTTTATATCCTTTTGGAATTTGTAAATGATGATCATCAATTACATCTCAGTTCTCTTATGCTTGCGAGACATTTGTGTTATTAATTGAACGCAGAAACAACTCAATTAGAAAGACTTCCGTATCCGTGAAAATCAGCTAAGGAAGCACCCATTTCTGTTTTTAGCATAAACGACACGCAAAAAAGAAGAAGCTTATGATTTCGAAAAAATCCTTGTTTCCAAATAATAAATTATTAATAGAATTACATCTCAGATAACCTATAATACAATACAAATCAGAATAATCGCACTGATGGAAATATATTCGTAGGATTCCAAAGCTTGAAACATGTAATCTTCATCTTCTCAGAGTGCTTTATATCTTACCAGATGTAGCGATATTCTCTCCTATGCCTGTGTTCTAACGCGCTAGCTCCTAGCCCACGGTCGCCTCGTAATCTCCATACCTTAATTTTTTATCAAATTTTCGTTTCCGAAATATACTTATAGTTAGATTTAGTTGAATTAAAACGCGTTGACGAGAGGGAGATGCGAGCGAAAACATTTGGAATATTGCAGTGAGAGTATTTTCAATTTAATATTTTTTGTAGAACAAAATTAAAATTATCTGCATTAAACCAGCAAGCATGCACTATTATCAGTGAAAATGGTTGGGAATGATTTCTCTAGCAAAACTGTGACTATATTTTTGTTTTGTTTTCCTCAAAATTCTGCCTCCACCACCAGTATTTTTGTAATAGTTTCGTTGAATTTAACTGAGAAGGGAAACATGTGATAAGGTTAACAACCGAGTGCAAGTAATGTCTGCCAAAGGTGTATTTGAAATAACGTTGCTTCCATTAGATAACACTTTTTTTGGTCAAACATATACTACCAGCACATCCACAAGCCCAGTAAACCAAAATTATTACATCATTGGGACAACTTTCAACTTCCACTTTTCCATTCTGTAACATAGTTTCCCCATCAAATTTCGATAAACGGACAGTAGACTAAGAACGAATCCAAATATTACTAAAATATAGGTTGTGAATAAAATAAGAAACCCGTTTAATCAAATTGTGCGTTGATAATAAAACGTTCCATACTACCCACTGAAACTATTTCGCGATCCATCAAAATGTTTTGTTGGGGTAATTTGGGGTGGGCTATTTTGGATACAGACCGTTTTGTCTATTGGCTATTCCGGCATGAGATATTTTGGGTACTTATGGGTTGTTTTGGTGGGGCTATTTCTGAAATGGCCTGTTTTGTCGAGGCTATTTTGGGTTTGGGATATGTTGTCGGGGCTATTCTGGTATGGGTATTTTGTCGGGGCTATTTTGTCATGAGCTATTTTGGTTATGGCCTGTTTTGTCGGACCTATTCTGGCATGGGCTATTTTGGGTATAGTCTATTTTGTCGAGGCTATTTTTGCATGAGCTATCTTGTGTATGGGCTGTTTTGTCGGGGCTATTTTCGGATTAGCTATTTTGGATATGGACTATTTTGTCGGAGCTATTCTGGCATGGGCTATTTTGGGTATGGGTTATTCTATCGAGGCTATTTTGAGTATGGGCTATTTTGTCGGGGCTATTTTGGCATGAACTATTTTGGGATGAGCTATTTTGGGTATGGCCTGTTTTGTCGGGGTTATTTTGGCATGAGCTATTTTGGGTATGCGTTGTTTTGTCGAAACTATTTTGGCTTGGGCTATTTTGAGTACGGGTTGTTCCGCCTGGCCTATTTTGGAATGGGCTATTTTGGGTATGGGCTATTTTGGTATGGGCCATTTTGTATATTAGCTGTTTTCGGGAAGCTATTTTGACTAGTTTTGTTTGGCGCGGGCTATTTTGATAGGATACCGCACTATTTAGATTCAAATGGATTATTATTTGAAGATGGTTAATTTGGTTGGATACTTAACACAAAATTAACAAAAATCTTAAATGAATAATCTGGAAGATATAACTCAAAGTGTTACCAAAAATATAAATAGTGTGAGACATTTAAGTATTGGAAATGGGAATTTACAACCGAAACTAGAGAAGATTTTGAGTTGGAATCAATCACTCTGAATATATTAAATAACAAAGTTAAAGTCGAATGCATAGAAAGTAAAACAGATTTCACTTGGAAAAAATACAACCCATGAAGAAAGATTGTGCAATTCTTCTAGAAATGATAAGTTACAGAAAAAACTATTAATCTGAAAGAATATGAAGAGGACTCACAGTATACATACAAGAGGACTATCATATATCAATCATAACAGAAAGAATATAAGCAAGATCAGCATTAGAGGAATTATGAAAACTACGAAAACACTCAGTAATGAAATACAATATTCGATTGGAGGATGGGCAAAAAATACGGAACGAAAAACTAAAATACTTACAAGAAGCTTCAGAGAATAAAATAGGACTCAACACCCTGAAAACGATAAACCAAATCGCAATAAAGCACAGGTGAAATCCGATGTCAAGTGAAGACCTACATCTTAACGTGGACTCTAAACCAAGGCAAGTGTAAATACGCTACTCCAAAGCAAATGCACTAGGCAGAATACCTCGCTTGTTTGCGCTTGACTTGCGAGGGAGAACGACCATTGAGAATCCAGTGTTCCGGTACTAGGAATTGAACCTTTAGCCCACGTCCACCTACATCTGCCTAAGTAAATTACCCCGAGGAAAACACCTTCTTTAATTGGTCGGTGTTTGCTTTTGACACAGTTAACGTATGCCGGAAAGTTATTAGCTGTCCAACATAACTGACTGTCAAACGGCAACAAACGTAATATTTTCGGCGATCAAGAAGCGTATTAATTATTTTTCGCATTCTTGCAAAATAATTGTTCTCTTTAGAGTAACCAAGGAGCATTTTCCTGTTATTCAGTTGTACGAAGGTTTTAAAACACTAGCTGTTTTAGTTTGGTTTGGCCCCTTGCTTGCGTTTAGAACTGCATTTCGGCTACATCATAGTGCGTGGAGTTTAAGGCATCCGTTGTCAAAACTGTGTGATTTACCAGAAGACAACAGCCCTTAACAAAGTGATCAATATTTACAACTATTATTAACTACGTTGACATAGAGACAACTACAATTGAAAGCATACAACAAAACAACTTCGTTGTTATTGACATGTTCAAGGAATGAACGACGAAAGAATTTCGAAACTAGTATTACAATGGGAACCAGGAGAGCGCAGAAAGAAGGGGAGGCGGAGAGTAACTTGGATAAGTAGAATCCACAAACCCATGGAAAGGAAAGGAATTAGTCCCCAATGATTGGAACTGATTGGTGTGTTACTTATTTGATAACATTTTTAAATTTGGGTGATATTTTTGTATAGAAAAAAAAACTATTTAAGTATCTTTCAAAGGGGGCGGAATGTTGAAGGTCGTTGGAAATTCCGACAAGGATATGTTTTTGTTGGACATTTATTGTACTTTCTAAACTAGTATGTACAGGATGTTGGAAAAGCTTCTAAGCCTAGTAAATTTCGACTTGTCAGTACAATACTTCCCAATCAGCAGCAAAAAACTATACTTAAATTTTCTAAAAAAAAATTTTTCTATAGTTAACGTAAGATAGTAAAATTAACAGTTCGGGTTTATTACCTAGATCGAGAAAATATTCAGAAAATTCTTATAGTTTCTAAGACTACTGTTTAATATATGAACGATAAGTACGAATTGCTGAACCTGATCTACAGATCGGAACGGATAGCAAATGGTCAGACTATACTCTTTCTAACAAAGGTAAGCTTCCGGTATTTTGAATAATACATACAAGAAGCTCTAAACATATATTTATTCTAATACACCGTTAAAAACAGTTTTTTCATTAATGTTTGTATACAGATCAGTGCAGTCGACTGCCGGCGACTACCTAACCTACTGGGCTTGATCCGGAAATTGGCAAGAAAGTCTTCATATCAAACCTACCTTATAACAGGGACACATAAATAGCAACGTTATACAAATTTTCTCTTGCATGGATCGATGTTCCTCGGTTTGGAATCTGAAGGCCAGTAAAACCCAACAAATAAAGTGTCCGCATCTAACCTACCAAACATCAGGAAATCATGAACAGCAAGAAGAGTGTCACTTCGAACTAGCGGCACTTTAGTTCGCTTCTGAAATACCTATTTCGCCAAAACAAATAACTATTCTGTGTTTTCCTAAACGAAGTGTACTATTTCGCCCCTACAACTAACAGCATGCCAGAACATACCTATATAACTGTTCAAACTAAATTTCTTGAATAAGATATATTTGAAAGAGTTCTGATGTTTCACATTCAAGAAGACGTAATGCAGATATGTTTCATCAGTGATTGGAACGTTACTTTTAAAAAATAACGCGTTCCCGTTACACGTTAATCACTAATAAAAGTAACGCGTTGCCGTTACACGTTACTTATTTTCAAAAGTAACGCGTTCTCGTTACAAGTTACTTTCGCAAATAACGCGTTACTATAGACGTTTCTTAACTTTTTTTAAATTTTATTTAATTACTCTTATTCTTTGAAATTTGGTTTACTGTGAATGTTACTTACCTACTTTAAAATTCTAAAAGAACAATAATACAATAGGTGCTCATTAGTCATTAGTCATTTTCTTGGTAAGATAAAATAAATTATATTGAATGTAATTGTTTGCAACTACAGTAAATAGCCATTAGCCACAGGGTATGTATGACTAAGCAAATTGTTTGGAGATAAGATTTTACATTTGAACATTAGCAGCCTCGAATACAATTGGGGGATTAGAGATTATACAGTTTATGACCTACGTCCCTCTTAGACGGCATCAGGCAGATAAATTTTCTGAACTTTATGAATTCGCAAAACATCGTAAAATTTTAACTGTGTATGTATAGGATAGGTACTGCATTTTGTAGGTTGTTAAAAATGATTTTGTTTACAGTTTACACCAATAAATCGATTTAAATTTAATGATTTTTTTAAATAAAAGGAAACAATTAAAAGTAACGTCAAAGTAACGTCTAATACGTTACTCGTTACCAAAAAAAAATAACGCGTTCCCGTTACTAGTTCTTTGTGTACAAAAGTAACGCGTTCCCGTTACACGTTTCTAAAAAAGTAACGCGTTACCTGTAACGCCGTTACTTTTAACGCGTTACTTCTAATCACTGTGTTTCATATTATCCAATGTTTTATGGTATTTATTCGCATTATCATTATTAAAAAGAATTTGATGACTATATCAAGTGCTTCCTCCTTTACCAGCAAACTGTTTGAACTGTTTAGTAAAATATATTTTTAGCAACATTAGCAGGTAAATCATTATTTTTAAATGAATACTTTCTAGAATTAAATTGAATTTTTCAAATTTGATTTTCAATTCAATTACAGATTACAAAGAAGTTATTCATTGTTTTGAATAGCAAGGAAGCAATAATTCCGTTTTCAGGTAACTGAAGCGTATGTGGTAGCAGTGCCAGCAAAAACGTGTGCGTCATACGAGGGTAGCCTTTTAGTTTCTACAACCGGCCACTAGGTGGCTCTATTTAGGTGTGTCATTACTATTTTCTTAAAATTTGACATTTGAATGCGAAAATGGTGGCAGCTCAGTAATTGACCCAGTAGTTTGCTTACAGTGAGCGTTTAAAAAAAGCAAATTTTCGTTGAATAATTATTTAGATTTTTTGTAAAGGCCTTACTCAACTACAATGCATAGAATCGTTTCGTTCAACTTTTGGTAATGAAGCATCATCAGAATAGACTGTTTACATTGGTTTGCAGAATTTCGTCGAGGTCGTGCGTCCGTCAGTGATGAATTTCGTGAAGGTCGACCAAAATCGGTTGTTATACCAGAAAACATCGATGCTGTGCGCAACATGATTGAAGAAGATCGGCATGTGACTTACAGTGAGATAGAAGCATCCTTAGGCATATCGAAGACTGCAGTACATTCGATTTTGTATGGACAGTTAACTGTGAAAAAAAGATCTGTACCCGTTGGATGCCGCATAATTTGACCGAAATTCAAAAAGGGCTTGTGTTAATTGGTGTAAAGAAATGCTCAAAAAATTCTACCCAGGAACTGCAAAATCCGTACAACATGGTAACAGGTGACGAAACTTGGATATATTCGTATGAACCGGAAACTAAGCAACAATCCATATTTGTTGCCTGGGTATGTAGGAAAATATTTTCTTTATTAAGCGTTCTTTACGTTTAGGGCTGCCAACCTAAGTGGTCTAGTTGTTAGCACACTTGTCTGTAGAATCTAAAGCAGTGAGCCTTCTGCTGGATAAGAAGAAAAGCCAAATGTCCCGTGCCACTGCGCTGTATGACACGTTAAAAATCACGACTGGGTTTGGAATTACTTCTGATTCATAGTTATGGTACACAATGGGCCAAATATGGCCTAAGAACCAAGAGGTCCTTGGAAAACCGCGTCCCAGATCTCGCTCAGCCAAAAACAACAGCTACGTCGGTATCTAGGTAAATATTTTCTTTTTTGGGTGTTCCTTATACATATTTAGTATTGTCTGTAGAATCTAAAGAAAGCGGCTTGAAATCCAGCTGAAAACGGTAAAATTTTTAAACGGGGAAAAATCTGATAGTGGACCTTCTGTCAGACAAGAAGTTTGTCCCGTGTTACTGCCGCTGTATGACAGGTTAAAATGACAACTGCGGTTGGAATTACCCCAGATAGGCAAAATTCTTAGTTAGGGTGTACAATGGGCCATATGGCCATATGGCCCATGGTGCAAAGAGATATTTGGAAAACTGCATTCTTGATCTCGCTCAATCAGAAACAATAACTATTTTCTATAGGTATACTAATTACATTCTCTACTGGGTGTTTTCTACATTTAAGGTTGCCAGCCTAGGCGGTCTAGTGGTTAGCACAGTTGAGAACGGTAAGAAGGGGAACTAGCCCAGATAGGCAAAATTGATACTTAGGGTGTAGTACTATTGATCCAAATATGGCCTAAGTGCAAAGAGATGGTTGGAAAACCGTGTCCTAGATCTCGCTCAAGGCAAATAATTTCTTTAAACAATGTGAAACTTTGATACCAAAGTTTACTGTGGTCAAATGTATAATCGCATAACGGACAGTAAACATAAGTTTGGGAGTAACTCTTAAGTAAGTTATTAGTTATAGGGAAACTAAGAAATGTGCAATCAGTAACCTTAGAACAACAGCATGATGTGAAATAAGAACAATGTGAAACTTTGGCATCAAAGTTTATTAGGCTCAAACGCATAATGGCATAACGGTTTCGGTTACGTACTCAACATCGCATTGATGCGTAGTCTACTAACTACCTGGTGTTACAGCAGCGGTATCTTGCGGTAGGCATTGCGGACATACTAACGTTGCGCAATGCCCCACCCGATCCCGCGCTATCCCGTAAATTCTTACCCACGTACTGGCATGGGGTGGGCCTGGCGTATCCAGGATCGACCCTCGAGTCAGCTCCATGTCAGATGATGATGATGATGATGATGTTTGAAATAGGTATGACAATTTTTCTAGTTGCTCCTGTGAGGATCTATGCTTCCATATTATACATATAACAAAACTAAGAATTCTGAAGATTTGTGAATGAACAAGTTGCCAGCACGGTGGATTCCTAGGCTGCTCACTCCTGAACAAAAATTGTGTAGGCGGCAAATTTGTGAGGATAAATTGGCGGCTTTATTCCAAGATGAGGACTTCTGGGGATGAGACCTGGGTACACCACTGGGACCCACCGACGAAACAAGAGTCCATGCAATGGCTTCATAAGGGCTCTCCGCCACCTAATTCTCAGCGGATAAAGTGATGGCTTCAGTTCTCTGGGATGCTGAAGGGATTTTATGGGTTGAGTATATGCCCAAAGGGTCTACAATAACAGGGAATGTCTGCAAAAAAACAATAATCAATTTGAAAGCAGCTATACGCGAGAAAATGCCTCACAATTTTGCCCAGAAAACTGTGCTTCTGTATGACAACTACAGGGTGTATAAAGCACGAATCGTTAAAGAAGCAATTGATGAATGCGGCTTTGAGGAATTACAACATCCACCATGCAGTCCCGACGTCGCCCCCTATGACTATTATCTCGTTCCAAAACTCAAAAAACTCTGTGGAGTCGTATTTTGCAGAGTTATCTAAAGAATTTTTTTCCAAGGTATACCGTTATTAAAAAAACGTTGGAATAAGTGTATAAGCATGGTTCTTGTGTTGAAAAATAAAATTTTGTTTGTTCTCTAACTTGTTTCCTTCATACTTAGGTAGATAACATAAAAAACTCCCCTCGTATAATTACTTCTTGTTAACTAAACTTCTCATCTTCAGGTGACATGCATCTAATTGAAGTATTTTATCTTCTCCTCTTGTTTACTTACATCAGTTCTCCGTGAAAAGCTGTTAGGATACATGTCATATGTATAAAATTAGCAGTGCTTCGTAGGGCTGCTGATTTTTAAAATACTCTAACCGGTGATAAAATTATTCGACTTCCCTATGTTTCTAATATGGAATAACCAGGAGATTATCCAGACTATCCAGATACGAAACAGCTAGGTTACCCGCACTATTCTGATATCGAATACTTCGATTTACTGTACTGACGGCATACCGAATAATTTGGCCAGCTGAATACAGAACAGTTTGCTTTGCATTTTTAAGTGGTGGACAAAGAGTTTGATAACACGCATTTCCATCAACGTTCCCGGAAGTGATGGAAGTATGGTGTGGTCAAACCGCAATACAAAGGAAAAAGGCGCTCACGTAGTTATTTAAGATATTTGAGACAGCTGTATTTAATAGAAGGGCTAACAGTACCCCATTTAGTACAGTTTTAACCAGTACTAAAAGATTGGCACTTTTCTGTAAAGTTTAAGAAAACTAATAACGAAATAGTCAAATACTTGCATACATGCACGTCTGTAAAACCGTCTAGTATTTGAAAATTGGAATCGAGCTAACCGCCGTATTATTTATTCGGATAGCCCGATTAACAGAATAATTCGGTGCTATGTGGATACGGTTATCTGGATAATTTGGCTATCCTAATTATTCAATATTCAGTTAACCGTTATTCGTTAATCTTAGTGTTTGGGTAATAAAAGCTGGTTACCTGTTTGACCGGATAGTGATGACTAGGATTTTTGTAATGCTGTAGTATTTCCATAATACATTGATTCAGGGTCGTCTGGATTTTTAGATCTATTTTTAAGTGTGGATCTGGATCTAGATCATATATATTGTTACGAACCCAATTTCCAGAATTATAAATTATATTATTATTGCTTCATAGCTGTTGTAAGGTGACTTCAATTATTTGCATACACAGTTATGTTGCAAGCAATGAGGTCATTTTAACCAGCAGAATTAAAGCACATTGTATTATTAAATGAAGCAATGAGAAATAAGTAATGCGCTTGATAAGGGAAATTAAGCAATATTCATGTAAGAGCTTATGGGTGCAAAAATGAATTAATAAAAAGGCAACTCGAGAGTTGAGGGGAGATAGTAAGAAGAGTCATAATAGTAAAGTGTGACAGGCAGACCATAGTTGCCAGTTGCGATTTAAGAAAGATAATATTTCACCCCAGCAATGGCTCTCTATATGTTGATATTTCTGTAAGTAGTTTTAATTTAATATTTTTAGAATAAGGTATAATTGTTTGTAGCTGTAGTAAATGAATAAATCAAATCATTTTATAAAAGGGTAGTTGTTTCTCTGGCGATCCCGGCGATAAGGACAAGAGCTCCTTATCAGTTACGATCTACAAACGTAACAATATTATGTGTATTTGGATCTGGATCTGCTATCCCCTATTAAAAGATCTGACACAACATTACGGTCTAGAGTGTATCGACTAATATTGATGTTTAAGGTGAGTGAAATATTACAGGAAAAACATTTTGTTTGTATGTTCTTATTTTCCCCTTGCCCAACAGTGGGATGTTGTTGGCCAACAGAGAGATGTTGCTATTTTCTCCATAAACTGCCTTTGCTTACTGTGAATAAGCTTTCATACTCTATGATCTCCTGATATGAGTTAGGTTAGATACGGCTACTTACATCTAAGGGCAAATGCCGGTTTCATCTACCTGGTATAAAGTCGGGCTGGCGGTTGTAATTAATCTCCAGTTTAAGTCGTTCTGTATAATTATAAAATATTAGGATCATTTTAAATATCTTTAAATCATTTAGAGTGTTAGAAAGAGTGAGTAACATAAGATTCTACAGGGGCATTCATTCAGTTTCGTTCCCTTGTCTTGTATTTTCTCGAATGTAATGCCGGATCCACACCAAACGGACACACGAAAACAAAACAGAAACTGTCCGTTTGTTACAAAAAATGAACAAAAGTGAAACATTTTCACAAGCGAACAAAACGTGAACAGTAGTCCACACTAAAGCAAACAAAAGCGAAACAAAATGAGGAGAAACTAGTCCGCAAACTGTTCGATGTTACTTCAGTCTACACCAAAGTGCACACAAGTAGATATTGAAAGAGAAAAGGAAGAAGAAGAAAATATACTGCTTCTATTGGGTGCTAAATGTGTATTATTGCAAAAAAGAAGAATCGCCAACGTCGCTTTTGGATAAGACCAACTTTATGATGTAGGGAAATCAATCATTCCAACGAAGTTCTATTAAGCAATTTAAGAAAAGATGATATTGGCTTGAACGGTGAATTACAATAAAGTTTTAAAATTTTTTCAAGACTCTCTACTGCCCATTTTGAGAAACTGCTATGTATAATTGGGCCTCAAATGTATGACAACAGCACGAAGACCGGCACACTGCACCAAAGAACATTATATGCACTAATCTATATTTGTCTACATACGCTTAGTCCACACCGCGCGCGAACAGTCCGTAAACACATTTTTCAACAAGCGAACCTTTTGATCTTTCCGACAAGAGACGGGACTTTTGCGTGTCCGTGAAAACAGTCGCCGATCACAATTTAGTTCGTGATTTGTCTGTAATTTGTAAAAATATTTCTGATACTGTTCGCGGACTGTCACAAACGGACTCAGTTTATGTTTTGTTCGCTAAATGTCCGTTTAGTGTGGATGCGCCATTTTTTCCTTCATAATGATGTGTTACATAACATTAGCTGTACCCGTTGGCTATGCCCAACGCTTTTATTGATAACTTCTTTTATAATAGAATATATGAACTGGATCTAAATGTACTATATGTACATAATGCGTCTACAGTTTTAAAAATGCAGGGCTACGTTTACCGACATTCTTCACAAAATCGCGATATTGCCATATTGTACGGAGTACGAGAGTTCGGACAGACCTCAACCATGTCTCTTCGACCAAGATTGTTTTGGGATGGTAGGTAGGAATAGATTACGTTGAAGTAATACAATCAAGCTGTGTAAATTGAAATTTCTTATTTGCACTAATTTGGTTGTTATCTCTTATGATTTGAGACGGGATGTTCTGTAGGTTAATATTTTGTTTCAGTTTAGAAGATGTCTTTTATATTAGGATATCAGCATGGTTTTCCTGAGTAAAGTATAAAAATTAGTATTCAATTGGATTTTACTGTTTAAGAGGTCGAAAATGGTATTTTAAGAGCTATAATGTAGGTACGTGAGTATTGTTTTAATACAATAATCCCGAATAGGGAACGAAAATTATAATGTCAGCTCATTTTCATTTAGAAAGTGGAAAGTGTATTTTATGGGACGAAATGCTATTGTATTATTTTTATAAAAATGTTCTGAATAAGGTTAAGTAGGTTATTTCTTTAGAGGGTGAAACGTACATTATATGAAATAGGAAACCTACGATAGAGAGGGTTGAAAAAGGTTTTCTTTGGGGCGCAAAATGAATTTGTTAAACGTTTTGGAGTTTTACAAACATTTGTTTACAGTACTTCGAATACTTTCTGATATGCGTATTGTTTAGTATTTTTATGGGGCGATTGATCACGAAATAAAATTGGATCATTTAACAGTAGTAAATATATAAATCGTTGGTCAGTCTAAGATCCAACTACGAATGAGTATTTGCGCTATATGTCCTACAAATATTTCTTTAAGTACTTCAACAATTTATTGTAACTGTGTATTTGTATTGATTAGATTATCGAAATTATTGTTAAATTCAAGTAAAAATATAATAATAGTAAATTCCGCAGTTACTCTAATTACTTTTTTGACCGAGAAGTTTGAAAACAGTATCTTATCAAGTTGTATTATCAATATCGATAATATAAATATTAATAGCTAAACATTGAGCAAATTAACACAGATAGCAGTAGAGAAATTGCAACCTATAGCACATACCTCACGGCATCTTAGCATTGATTGTCTATATGTTGGAAATACCAGGATTAGTGGTATTCAGTTGAAAACCATGCACGACGAGAACGTGTACATGTTCAATTAGCGTAGGTAAACAATAGTTTTTAAGTGTCTCCATAAGGAATAGTCACGTGTATTGGAATCGGGGGAGCCTGGAGATCATATAGTTGGTCCTGCTCTACTAATCCTATGATTAGGATAGTGGGTGTTCAACAATTCTCGTGCGGTAAGACAAATATGTACAGGAGGCCCATCATGTATGAGCCACAGTTGATAATCATTGTGAGTGTTCATTTTTGCATTTGCCCAATTATTTCAAGAATATTATCTTCTAAAGCAATGCCGTGCGGTATGCTGACGACCTAGTTATTACAATAAGGGGCATACATGAAAGGGTTATTTCGAACCTCATGCAAATTGCCCTTAATATGGTGAACGAAGAAACAACTAAATGTAAATCCAAGCAGAACAACTATTGCATTTACTCTAAAAAGAACTTTAAATCTGACGACTCCCGGGTTAAATGGTATTCGAGTAGAATTTTCCAAAGAGGTAAAATATCTAGGAGTTATCCTAGATAGAAAAACTCACATGGAATTCTTCTATCGAAAAAATTCTTACGAAAAGCATAAATGGCTTCATGGACGTGTCAATTGTTTTTTGGGAGGACTTGGGGGTTGAAACCTAAAATGATCTACGGATCATATAAAATGGTAGACTGGTCACCTATGCCGCTTTGGTATAGTGGCCAACAACTGAACAAATAAATATAATAAGGAAACTCCAAAAAATACAGAGACTAGCTTGCCTGGGGGAAATGCGCTTCTGATCCACAGGCGCTAAGGAGGCGATGCTAGACATTCTACCCTTACACCTACATATGAGGAAGGAGGCAAGAATGAGTGCCTCAAAGCTGGAACAGACAACATCTTTTAAACCAGGAAATCTGGTTGGGAATCTGAGTATTGTGAATTTATTTCAGCTGGAATCGTTGGTCAAATCCACAGATAAAATGCTAACACAATGTGACTTTGACTGCCTCTTTGGGGTGGTTATAAAAAACCTAGCGGATACTACAGCTAATTTGTCAGAACTAGCAAATGGAGCTAACATATGACTCCAAAATGGTTGAAGGGGTTAGAGTAGGTGTAACTGCCTTTGCCTTTGCCTTTGATTGTAAACAATCCCTAAAACAACTGTCAAAAAACAGTAGGGTTGCTCTAATGTGGATGCCAGGTCTTAAGGGAATAGAAGGAAAGGAAACAGCTGATCACCTTGCAAGAGAAGGAGCGAAAGCTGCCCTTAGCGACCCGAACCTTTATGTGGCCTTGCAGAATGATACGTTGTGGAGGAAATCCGTAAGTGGGAAAAGAGACAGAAGAAGTCTTACTAGGTTAACATCCCAGGCCAACATCAAGCGTAAAGATTCACAAACAATTCGCATTAGAATGCTAAAAGTCTTCTCGATCTGACTAAGAAGTACTTCAGGCAAATGACAGACCTCCTGATTGGGCATTACCCTTTGAGATACCATCTCAAAAAGTGGGCAAAGCTGACAACGGTACCTGCGGCTTCTGCGCACTAGAAACTGCAGAACGTATAATATGTAACTGTGATGCAGTGGCATACAGAAAGCTAAAACTCCTTGGAGAGGTGCTAACTATGATGCCCCAACATATAGGAAAGACAGCCTCAAAAATCCTGAATTCATCAAGAGTTTAGGTATTTGGGAAACATAATGTGCAGGGTACTCTCAAAAGATGTCTAAATAAAGAGAGGTTTTAAGAACCTAGACAACCCCAATAACAATCTAATCTAAACGCCGAGCGAGGTATGTTTCACGATAAAAGATTCATTTAAGATTCCGCTTGTCTCATTATTGCATTAGCGTAATTATGTATAATGAAAGATTTACAAAAATAATTGTAAATGTACTTAAACTAATCTCACTTATTATTTTATCGAATAAACAGAATATACAGTTTTAAAAATATTTAACAAGCAGTTTTACACCAAATTTTTGAAGAGTAAAATAAGGCCTTAGAGTCTGGCGAGCTCAACTAGTCTGTAAAATATCAACAAAGCTCCTTATTTGGTTATTTTAGATTAAAAATGTGTATGCAATGTGTCTAGATTTTTAAGATTTACTTTTAAAAATGTAGTATTTACTGCATACATTGTAAAGCATAAACCCATGGTCGAACGATTCGTTCGGCCATGGCATAAATCTAAAATTAATACAAACACAGGCAGTAAAACAGTAGTTATACATTTTGGTAGAGACGTTTTATAAACTTCTAGTCTCCTGGTACCTGATGACGTAAAAAGGATACCTTAGCGCTTGATGTTCCCGAATGGGAACGAGTAGAGTGATTAAACAAAATGTATTATTTAGTGCCGTGTAAAAGTAAAAAGAATTGTTAATAACAATTTTAACGTTTAACACCACCAATGAACCGTTTCTTAACTTGTAAACATACCAATTTCAGCGAACTTCAGCCAATGTAAAACGCAATACGTATGGTATACCACATATCAACACTGTTCTGATTTTAAGAAAATTAGATAAATCTTGACATTGAAGTTATGTGCATCGTGTTTTTAATTTATGGGAGTTTGTAATAAGATGAAAACATATTTCATAAACCTAAGCTGAGTTTGCTATATTTTTGCCGTAGTTTTGGCAGTTTCTTTATCATTACTGGAAATTTTTTTCACTTTATTATATTCACGCCAGTGGTCCTTTAAAATGCATATTAAATTTATTTCCGAGGAATATGAAGTTTCATGAGTTTTTTTTTGTTCATTACACTAATAAGTTGTAACAAGCGCTGCCGCGAGATGAGAAGAGATCCGACTCTCGTCAAATTGCGAGACGAGAAATAAAGTCAGTTTTGTCTTTTACGGTTAATTTTTTGTCTCGTGCGAGAGTCTCCAATTTCTTATCAAGAAATTAGCATCTACGTTATATATTTTACTAAAATGTAGAGCTGATTTCAGGGAGAAAAAGAAATGCAAATACATGAAAGATTACTACTATTGGCCGTTTTTACGTTTGTCTATTTAATTCATTAGTCGCAATATATATTGCCGTGTTTATCCCTTATGTTAGGAGCATTTTTCGTTGAACGTTTTTATTCAACTCGCAAATAAGTTTATTTCAAAGAAACCAAGCTTCACATATTTCTTGTATACTTATCGTTAGGTTAGAGTGTTGGAATTGAGCAGTGCTTGGACCATTGATAGACGAGGGTCGCAATTAAGCGACACCACATATGGAAACATGAAAAAGAAAAGGACTCACCAATCTGTTGCTTTTATTAAGTACTGTAATATGACTCACCGGGGGGCCCACCCCTCTTCACTCCGTTGAACGGGCAGGTTACTGGTAACACTTGGATAGAATAATTAACCCTTTGATTGGACCTTTCAGGTGATAGTTAACTTCCACATCATTGATCAATAGATAATTACTTCTGTTTTAATACCATTTGAACATCTGAAATCCAGTGGCACTGGCGCACTCTCGAAAGAGTCAATAGGGGAGGAATTCCATCTACCTATGTTTCTGTGACACGTATATGTCACAGGATTTTGGCGCCTACGGCCTCGAATTGCAATTCTTGCTCCCTAAGGTGCCAATAGGGGAGGAATACCATCCACCTATGGCTCTGTGGCAACCGTGCGAACTGCCTAACACGAAACATGTAACACAGGATTCTGGGGCCCTAAGGCCCCGGTTTGCAATTCCTTAAAACACCATGGCTAGCCATACTTGTACAAGCTTTCAATATCACCTGGCCAAACTCCGAGAGCCCTCAATCACAACCACACTCATATAACGAGCAATACTGATCAGCAATCACAGTTTATCTAATTGTAGCTACATACCAGAATATTCAATCACTAGTGCACTATAATAATTAGCTAGCTACATGCATAACACGTGCAACCCAAACAAGACGTCAAAACCATCTGCCCTTCGCACCCTGGCTTTCTTTCGTACGCCCCTGTACTCAAGACGTCTGCTGCGTATTTCCACTTTCTCGAGGTCAAGAATGCGACCCTAAAATCTCAATTAGTTACGCACACATGGCAAGTGTTGATTTTACTCAGATATTATTAATTAAGGGAACAGTTTACCTTTCTTTATTTGAACCACCAGAATATATACAGTTTATACCAAAATAAATTTTTACACCTAACACTTACATAATTATAATTATCGCCCCACGTTGGTAGCGACAAAAAGTTGCTATGTAATTAAAGTCATGGTATAAAACAAACACCAACTAGCTCAAACATAAAACTGTTATCTCAGGGAATCAAAGAAATGTTTCTAGTCTCTACTCGTGGCTTTGTCTCGTTCAAAAAGTTGAAAATTGCTAATAAATAAATACTTCGTGCAAACTCTTTCAAGCTTCACTTTGCTTTAATGTCACCGTAACTAGTTTATCTTTTGTCAGCACCAACCTTTACACTGTAGCTAGGCACGCCCCTGGACAGCTACCCATCTGGTAAAGAGACTGCATTCACTTCCACCTAGTTGGTACAGCTCTCCGTGGACTGCCGTCTCCACACTCCACACTCCACACTTCGTTTGATGATGCTGTATTCTATTTTTAAATATCACATTTTTTATGAGATTCCAAACAAAAAAACAAAAGTAATCTCTGATTTAAAATTTAGTAATCGTTGACCGGCGGAGGAAGAGGTTATATTGGCCCGGAAAAGCACGTCTTACCCCGATCAAAAAAAATTTTAATCGAATTTAGAAGTTTACTTTTACTTGACAACCAATGAAATTATTGAAATTACAAGGTTTATGACAGATGGGAAAACTGTCAAGCTGTCAAATCCCATTTTTAAATATTATACATTTACACAACAAATCACAATGAAACCTTCAGATGGCACTTATGCCCAATTAGCATTCAAGGCCCCCATTTTAATATCACAGCAATATAATACAATATTATTAATGTGTGTTTTTTAATTTGATTTCAAAGTCGACACTGAAAAGTTTATTGTGAACGTACTACATCAGTTGTGTCAATCTAACCCATACACAATACAACCTTACGGGATAAAAAGACACTGGGATTGGCGCATTTAGACCATGTTTTTAGTACTTCCCAAGCCGGCAAAGGTGCTGGAGTAGCTGCATTGCATTTATCATAACATTCATAACATAGCAAGTTCGAACTGGTAAACTGACAGGTGCGCATATTACATAATGTTCGCAATTCTTGCGTCAGTGAATTTATTAAATTAGTTTGTGTTTCGTTAATGTAATTTTTTGGTAGCTTCCTTGTTAATTTGTATCAATTTAAACATTTTTGTAGCCTGAAAACGTGGTGTGTAGGTCAAATTTATAACACAGGCTTGGCTTCTTACATTGCATTATATTATTATATACATATCTCGAGATACCAGCGGCGCTGAGAGTTAAGTTGAATCAAATAACTGCTACTAATTCCGTTCCAATATTAGCCCCATCTAAATATAGACCATCAACCTGTTATTCTGGATATTACAATACACAAATTTTTCGATAAACCATCACAACAAACAGCTTTGAAGAAAAACACTTAGCCTTATGCGTTGCCAACTAAGTACATACTACAGCTGATACAATACAAGCACAAAACTTGTAGAGATTAATGGCAAAGAACCAAGTCCCTCGTCCAAACTGAAATCCTACTAAACCAGCTAACGCATAGAGTAAGATGGGAACTTGATAATTCAACGATTATAAACGTATAGAAGAAATATCGAATAACTACATAGAACGATGCGATCCAATGCTATGGCAGACTACTAGAAAAATCCTGAAACAGCAACAGCCCCACCTAATGCCAGTACAAAATGAACGGAATTTTTACATAGCATAGAAGACTATGAAGACTATTGGGAGCATGCTTTATTTACATGTTGTGGTACGGCGCATTATCTGCTACCACAACTGAATTTGCTGATAAATTTAGTATTCATTCCTTCGTAATTCTTGTTTCATAATTTCAAGAATTCATCTCATCATGATAATCTTATTCAGTCTCACTTTCAGGTGGAGTATTGCCTTTTTTAACAATATGTTTGATAGCTTTTACAGACACCCTAATAGTAGTTGACATAATTTCTTTGATTTGTGTGCCACTGCAATTCCAGTTTTCCGCTGTAAACCATTTATAAACATTAAAAACAACATCGCGCGCTTAACATAAAAAACTTTATTATTACTTAAAGTTGATATAGTTTCAACAACCAATTCCAGTGTATCTTGTATAAATAATAAACTGTTCGGTGCTGTGCTGCTTTAATCTAAAGAACAGCCTCAAGTTCATGTCGAAAGGTTGAATATCTTAGAGTTTGTACCGTTGAGGTACTTTGCAAAATCTAAGCTGCTTTTAGCAGAATCGTAACGATATAACCAATAATATCTAAGGGTAGTTTCTCGTCCCGTTTCGATTCTTATAGTGTTATTTCTCGTCTCGTATCGAAAACACGAGACGATAAATAGAGAGAATCTCGTCTCGATTCTCGTAAGCGAAAAGAAAGTAATTTCTCGTTCTCGACTGCCGCACTATTTGTAACCGAAGAAGAGACTAATGCTTCGGGTTATTTGTCTAGCTGTTTTTACAACTGCGTCAACTTGGGCTGGGCCGTATATCCATATAACGAAAAATATCAATAACGTTTAAATGCCTAAGTGTATATTTTGCATATTATATAAGTGCATACCTAGCATGCACCTTTTGGCTGTTTTAGTGTAAGTATATAAATCCGGCCTCTGTTAATGTTACATAATGAACAGAATTTTACGAGAAGATTCAATTTATTGCTATATATTTAGTACTTTCAAGATAATATATAGGTATATCAATATGTATCGATGTAATTGTGATATAGAATATCTAAACCACTCAAAAATGAATAAGGATATTGCAGTGTAAGACACTTAAAGGCAACACCAATTGCATTTATATTAAAAAACGACCAAAACAACAAAATGTAACGTTTTTTTAGTAATGAATATGAAAATTACAACAAAGATACGTTTAATGAAGAAATTTAACACTATTATACTGAAAATCGTTATGGTCTCCTTTCATTTAATTTAAATTTATTCATTCTAATACCGCGTGACACCTCCTCAGGCAGTAATAACTGCTCTGCACCTTGCTGGCATACTCGCAACGCAATTATCAATATGTTCTTGTGGAATTTGATGCCACTGTGCCGGAAATAAATCCCTCAGCTGTTGCACAGTTGTAAGCCTTGGATTATGACCCAGATGTCTCTGCAAAAGGTCCCATGCATGCTCGATGGGGTTGAGGTCTGGAGATAGCGGAGGAAGAGCAAGAGGTTGAGCAAGATGGTTTATTACCTAATCTCGAAGCATCTCTAAAACAACCGGAGCACGATGCGGCCGTTGGCCCGTGAGTGTACCGTTAAAAATATGGAGGTCAGTATCCCACCCTAAAGAAATTCCAGCCCATACCATAAGACCGTCACAACCAAAGGCAACGACTGGTTCGGTACACTGAGGTAAGGTACGATGTCCGGCACTACGATATACTCTTTGACGCCGGCTATCATTGCTGAGACAATATGTGGTCTCGTCCGAAAACAGTATATCATCCCACGGTGTCGCATCTTGAAGCCTACGTCTCGACTATTCCACCCGGTGTCTTCGTTGAGCCACAGTTCTTGCAGGACATCTCAGGGGCGGTATGAGGTAAGTCTTACCTCAAACAATCGATTTCTCACAGTTTGGTCGGAGACTCGATTTTCTGTGGCATTTTGGAGCACTTGCTGTACATGTCAAGCAGTTGAAAAGGGGTGCATTCTTGCATTAATTACCAGAAGTGAATTCTTACGAGGCGTTGTGATGAGAAAAGATCCACTTCCAGGTCTTCTTGCAGTCGTACCTGTTTCTTTAAAGCACGAAAGGGCACATGAAATTACGCTCTGCGTGGTTCCTAACATATCAGCAAGAATTGAGTTTCGAAAATATACATAATTTTGAAAACTGGCAAGCTCTGAACCAAAGAAGCGTTTTGTATGCATTTCAGAGGAGTAAATTATTAGAAAATGACCAAAAGCAACTGTACTACAATTGTAACAGAAGTAATTCAATTGGTAAGTTCCGTTTTAGTCATGCGTACTTATGCATGATAGGTTATGAAACTAGTAAATCTGTATGTGTGTTGTTACTTTTAGAATATGTTAGCAAGAGTGCAAAACTGATTATAAAGGAAGCAGCAAGTATCAAGATTGATGGAATTTGCCCCTCTAGAATAGTAGCTAAGATAGAAGAAAATGGTAAAACTCTTATTGCCGCTATTTCAGTTTGTTTACTAATCGTCTCATTTATTTATTATATTCAGGTATGCTGAATGTGAAATTTGTGAAAACCCACGTTGGACATGAAGAAGAATTAAGAAGTGAGAGGCTAACAAAAACTGAACAGAATTTGATTGGTAATAAATTGAAAGCTGGAGTATGTGTTGAAAGACTGATAGAAGATGCAAGGCAAGTGAATAATCAAGAATTACAGAGGATAAATGTGTTAACACGAGTAGATACTCGTTATCTATCTAACAAGTTTAATGTAGCCAATAGAAGGAATACTGATGATATGGTAGCCACAGCGATGAAAGTAGAAGAGTGGAATTCCAACGGAAAAAATTTTGCATTTTTTATTTAAAAAAATTGGTGGGTTCTTTTACAGATTTTTTTCAATAATACGTTCCTATGTTTTATATGTTCTTCAAACATTTTCTTGTTAGTTTTATTAGTATTATATAGTTTGTAATCAGGGTAATTAGTGGTGCTGATGTCTGAGGTGACGGTTTCTTTTTCAACTTTGTAGGAGAAGTTCACCCATTGTTAAATAGAGAAGATTTTGCTGTAGGTTTCATGAATGTCGTAATGGAGAGAAAGTTGCAAGAATATGGTAGAATCATTTGCGTGGATGGAACACATGGTACAAATAATAAAAAATGGGAACTGACCATTATATTGGTGAAGGATGATTCAAATGCTGGCTTTCCAGTCGCATTCCTGGTAAATAGTCGAAGAGATTATTTTTTTTAGGCGTTGAAGACAAAAGTTGGCGAGTTAAATCCACAGTACTTTATGTCAGACGATGATCGAAATATTATAGAGCTTTTAAAAATGTGATGGGAAATGAGACGAGAAGACTTCTTTGTACGTGGCATGTTGTGAAAAACTGGAATATTCAAGGCAGATCGAAAATACAAAATGACCACATCAGGAGTTCAATGAAAAAAGACATGCGAAGAATGTTAACAGAAACAAAAGAAGAGGTATTTTTGAAGATAAAAAAAGATTATTTAAGCAAATTAGAGGACGCTGGTGAAACTAATTTTCAAAATTATTTAATGTAGTAAGTGTTTTACACTGATAGTAAACGTATGTTCCAGTGTTGAAATATTTCAATTCTAGGTACTATTTTCAAAGTGAAGAAAGAATGAGAATGTGGGCCCACTGTTATAGATTGAATGCTGGCATAAATACAAACATGGCCCTTGAAAGCTTAAATAAAGTATGAAAACACCACTTTTTCAGCTTATGCTTATACAGTATGTCCCCGGATTGAGTTTACAATAGGTATAATTGGCCAAAAATGTTCGAATTAGAATTTCATATTTTGGGATTCCGCCCTGCTTGGTGTGAAACTTATTTTTAGTTTACTTTCGATTTTTTAAAGTCAAGTAGGCCTTTACAGTTGAGCAAACACTATTTTAGTTCTAGGTAAACTACCTTTTCCGTTCACAGTACGCCAAAGTGTTACTTAGAAAAGTTGTTCAGAATGAAAAGTTATGGCGTTATGCAAATTTTCAGAATGATCGGCCTACTTTGATAAAATCCAGTATTGGTCAGTTTCCTTTTGTGTCAACTTCATTTTCAACTTCGTTTTGTGTCAACTTTGTGTCAGTTTGATTTTAAAGAAACAAATCTGCAATTGAAACTACAATCATACATTCAGAATGATCGGCCTATTTTGATAAAATCCAGTATTGGTCAGTATTGCAATTGAAACAGCAATAGCAAAAGTTGTTCAGAATGAAAAGTTATGGCGTTATGCAAATTTTCAGAATGATCGGCCTACTTTGATAAAATCCAGTATTGGTCAGTTTCCTTTTGTGTCAACTTCATTTTCAACTTCGTTTTGTGTCAACTTTGTGTCAGTTTGATTTTAAAGAAACAAATCTGCAATTGAAACTACAATCATACATTCAGAATGATCGGCCTATTTTGATAAAATCCAGTATTGGTCAGTATTGCAATTGAAACAGCAATAGCAAAAGTTGTTCAGAATGAAAAGTTATGGCGTTATGCAAATTTTCAGAATGAACGGCCTACTTTGATAAAATCCAGTATTGGTCAGTTTCCTTTTGTGTCAACTTCATTTTCAACTTCGTTTTGTGTCAGTTTGATTTTAAAGAAACAAATCTGCAATTGAAACTACAATCATACATTCAG
>JABXWE010010065.1:0-31518 GCA_014611495.1 Limonius californicus
AAATAGATGGAAAGCAATTTTACACTATATTGCCTACACATATGAGTACAATTTCACATATCTTAAATACATTTTAACATATCCAAAATATAATTTCACATATGTGAGATAAATTTAAAATATTTCCTGTATATTTTAAATTACATTTTACATACAGAACTATATCAGAACAAACCATTTCAGATATTGATAGTACATTTCTAACATGTGAAGTTATGTTTACTATATACTACTCGATTTGTAAAAATACACTACCTTATAGTGCCTTTCGTATTGTGTTTGAACCCACTAAATTATATACTGGGCGGACAGAAAAGCCTCATCCTTTGAAAGGTACAGTCAATCCTCTTTGTCTCTAAGCTCAATTAGTTAGAGTTATAATATTATTTTTGTCCCCTACCACTTCGAATTAAAGAGGTTTGACTATCATAACTTTACTGGATATATGTCGATTTAAAAAGTTAGGCAATCATAGAAGAAACATTAAATTTAAGGTTTGTGAAATATTTGCACAACAACGCAAACTTGTATAACAAAAAAAAAAGATTTTAATATCATGTAGACCAATAAGAACTCATACTTGTTTAAGAAACAACGTACCATTATTTGGTGAAGCAATTCTTTGGCCACCAAATCACCAAACTTAAATCATTGGCACTAGCCAAGGTATCTTTGCAAATCTGAAAGAGCGAGTGAGAGTGAATGAACAGAATAGATATCCAGTAAATGTCTCTTTATATCTAACTGTTTTGAATTGGTATTGTTCAATTATTTGTGTATCAAAGTTTAAACTTTCAGTTATACAACCGTCTTTGGACTTCATTATATAGCCACTTAAAGTTTTTGGTACCACTAGCTATAGTTTAATTACAGTAGCTTTCAAATTAAAGTTTTATGTTACAGATAATTGAAATTAAATGTTACACATATCTGAAATATGTATTAGATATGTCAAGTGGAATTTTTGGTATGTGAAATTGTGTCAAAATTAATAATTTAACGGGTTGTAAAATATTTTGCCGCAAAAACAAAATTGTTTTGCTGTGATAGGTTAATATTATATTTTTATTACAGGCAGGTGTAATAAGCATTCCAACCCGTGATGCTGTGCCTCCTGAAATGCCTCCACCCATTTTGCCACAGGAGGAAGGTGGCATATATGAGGAAATCAGTGATGATGTAATAAGTAGACCTGAACCACAAGGCCCACCTCCGCCTCCACCCAGACCAGAGCCAGTTTTACCACCCCTTCCGCAACGGGCTCCTCCACCAGTTCCTGCTCGATCTGCTCCACCACCACCACTGCCAGCACGACCCCCACGTTAAATAAATACAAGTCTCTGTATATATAAAAATATCATTATGGTAAGAACTTGCATCGAATCTTGCATATAATTATTCTTTCCTATAAATATATGTACATATTTTTAATATTTCCTGAAGTCCTAGTCAAGCTTTTATTTTTATCTCCCAGTATTGTAGCAATGTGACTGTAGAAAAAGCCAAAGTAGCTGATTTCAGCTAATTCTTGCCCGTTATATACCTATGCCTATTTATTTACAAAATTTGACATTTTTGTACAGGGTGTTCTTAGGTTTGAAGGGTTTAAAGTGAAAAGTTGTTTGGAATCATGTCTAAAATATGAAGTCAATATTTTTTTCCAGGGCTTTGAAAAAATAAGTATTATTGGATGTAGTAATATTATAATACTATAATTTGTTAAATAAGCATGATGCTCGTATTTTTACATATTTTGAAATTTCATGAAATTCAGGTATACCTTTTATTATGGAATATGCGGTTGTTTTATTTTAGTATCAAACTCTTGCAATCTCCTTCCATGAAAAATTTAGAATTATATTATCTCTAAGTAAAGGCGCCCACTGAACTGACGCGACATGTGATCTGGCAGTGACACGACAAAGACATGACGCTGACGTAGCTCGCATATAACTAAAAGCCCACTGCACTGATTTTGTTCTAGTAGCATTTATCGCCTAGCAGCAATAATGTCTGTATCCGATGATGAAGATGTTTTGGCAATACTTTACCTAATTAACATGAATAATAACAATGGTCGCAGGAAACGACGCTACTGGGTGCATCCATATTGGCGGGAAAATGTGAAAGAGCGTGGCGCATTCAATGTTTTTAAAGAGTTAAATATGTATTCAGAACGATTTCAGTCTTTCTACAGAATGCGTAAAGAAACGTTTAATTTATTACTATACAAAACTGAACCTGTAATTTTCAAACAGGACACAAACTTTAGAACATCGGTTTCACCGGAAGAACGTCTGCTGATAACTTTAAGGTAAGTAATAGCATTTTATTATTTACATATTACATATGACATGAAACAATAATAAACATCACTTTCGATGGCCGAATTGTAGAAACTCTCCCATATTGATGCTTCCGCTAGTGTAAAGCTCATTTTGAGGTTGTTGGATTACTCCACTACTTCGGTTGGAAGAGTAAGCCGAGCCACTTATATTAGTAATAGCAGATTGTGGTGGTTGTTGATAATCATTATAGTATGAGTGAGTAGCTGTCGATGATGACGATGAACAAGATGAGACTGCTGGAGACACCGGTGGCTTATTCTCACCCAAAATCTGGACGGCCAAATTTAAAACACCCACTTTAAAGCACCTCTTTTGGGCGGTATTCATTTCCCGCATATCCGGGAGAACGCTTACTAAAAATGCCAAATCCGGATCTTCAGATTTTTTCTCTGTAGTGGATGCTTTTTTGAAGCTAAAGTAATCTAATGCCGCTTTATTTACATCTGTAATTGATACTGCAGGGAGCTTTGAGGTCCTCTTCAGTCTCTTTGGGGTAGGTGGTACAAAATCATCATTTTCAGGAGATTGCGGGGTATCTTGCCTTGTTTGCGTATACTCTTCTTCATTTTCCGAATCATTGCCTTGGTCATGCTCATCCTGCAGTTGATCAGGTTCGGGCGAAGAAATCTCCGTTTGTGAGGGTACAATGATGTTTCCTTGTGATTTACGAGACTTTGTAAATGGCTGTAAAAAGTACAAATATTCTGCCAGATAGTACGGCTTCTTTATCTTATTTCCACTGCCAGACGGTCCAACTGATGCCTTTAAATGTCTAGTATAGCAACCCCTCAGATTTTTCCAGCGTTCTTTGCAGTCTTGTACTGTAAACAGAAAAGTTCACAAAATTATATTAAATGTGATTTTTAGTCACTAATTTTTTTAAATGTTATTTTCAGATATTTTGCTACAGGGGCGTCTTTCACAGCTCTTTCATTTTATTTCCTTCGAGGACATACTACTATTAGAAGAATTGTAGTGGATACAGCTGTAGCAATTTGGGAAGTTCTACAGCCTGAATACATGCCTACCCCTACAAAAGAGTGCTGGTTGAAGACAGCTGATCGATACTGGGAACTGTGGAATCTTCCTAATTGTGTTGGAAGTATAGATGGAAAGCACATCAGAATTAAAGCTCCTCCAAAGAGTGGATCGGCATTTTACAACTACAAGCAGTATTTCTCGATAGTCTTATTGGCTGTAGCGGATGCAGACGGAATGTTTTTAAGTATTAATGTTGGCGAATACGGTCGAAACAGCGATGGAAGGGTACTAAAGGAAAGTTCATTTGGAAAAGCATTATTCACTGATCAGCTCCAACTTCCAGATCCTGCTCCATTACCTGGAGACGATGAAGATTTAGTATTTTCTTTTTATTTTGCGGCGGATGAAGCTTTTCCTCTGAACAACCATATAATGAAACCATATCCTCGCAGACAATTAACAAATCCCAAAAGAATATATAATTACAGAATATCTAGAGGACGAAGGTCTGTAGAATGTGCTTTTGGCACGTTGACATCCAAGTTTAGGCTGCTGGAAACGCCAATATGTTGTGATGTTAATAAAATTGACAGGATCATTAAGGCCGTTTGCGTACTACATAACTATATACGAATTCATGATGGAGTCTTTTCCAAGCCGACGGTACAAATTAGCGTTAAGAATACCACGGAAGAAAGCCCCTCCAATTTAGGACAAGGTAACCGTCAAAGACCTACAAATACTGCCCTTGATCTTAGAAATCGGTTATGCAATTTCTTTTTGCACCCCAACGGTGAGTTACCATATCAAGATAAATATTGTGTATAATAATAATTATTATATTGTGGTAGTAGTTAAAAAATAATAAATAGTTATTACTACATATTGTACTATTTTTTTCTAGTAATGTAATTTAATAAGGATATTTTGCAACACTTACCTGATTCTGATGTTTCCTTTGCGATCGCTTCCCAGGCCTTATCTTGAACATTTCTTTTGCTGTATTCTGAACTCGTATAATCATAGAGACATGGATGCTTTTCGATTAAAGCAACGAAAGTAATGTTGAAATCCGCGTCGTCTTTCATATTGTAGAATATCGGAATCACTAATAACGCGTGACAAAAGTGGAGCATGCTGCATTTTGCTGACAGTGACGTGACTTGTTACTAGTCATAACAATGTCTTATCACTTCAGTGGGCGTTGACTCATATATTTGCAGCGGTATAACTTTAAAATGTATGCTAGATGCAAGTCACTTGCCAGATCACGCGTCAGAACACCCGTCACGTCAGTTTGGTGGGCGCTCCCACTAACAGTAAAAGATACGCATGCTTTGTTTAGTTTTAAAATATTAAGCTTCTTATTTGTTCTAAATGGTAATCAGACCGTATAATCAAAACTTCATAGTTATAATAGTATTGGATCAACTATGAACAGCTGCAGTAAGATTCTGTTCAATCATTATGTAATTCTTGAAAACAATGCAAAATGTATAAGATATTTATCAATCAATGTTTATGACAATATTGTACTAGTTAAAAATGTTATTTATGTTAAGAGTCAACTGCACCAGTGTTTTACATTCTAGCAGTAGTGATAAAACTAGGTACGTAATCTGATATAAGGATCCATGTTTGTTGATGGTTTATGGTTTACATATGATGTTGGAAAATTTCAAAAATGACAAAACACATATTTTAAAAAATTGGTATAATATACGTGCAAATAAATATCTAGTGATATGCTTTGCCAGGTTAGCACTAGAGTACTATAAGCTAACTTTTTGTTGCGACAATATAATAGAATAGGATTTATTTATTAAATTTTCTGCTGCAATAGAACGGTTGTAGCATACACATACTTCCAAAAAAAAGTATTTTACAATTTGTTAGTTTTGACCTTTGCATTGCCAAATATTTATACAGTAATTTTTTTGATTTTATATGGTATTTAAAAAGCCGCTAAATAGAATGCAGGTAGCTCTTTTAAATATATTGCATTTGTTAAAGGATAATATTGCTCATTTATAAAGGTATGAACTCTTTGAATACAACAAAATGTAGAAGAGGTGGCCGCTAAAGCATTGAAACAGTAAGTGTAATTAATTGTTATTTCATCATGAATATGAGGTAACATTTATAATGGGTAATGTAAAGGCAAAGTTGGAAAAATAATGCCTGTCCAGTGTTTTCCTCTGCAATATTTTAACATATGTTAAATTATGACGCAGGTTATCCCTAATGTGACTTTAGTCACTGTCATGCATTCCATTTTGACTGAAGTTTTCTCATCCTATTTTATAACTATTTTAAACTTTGTTATAGCTACTGTTTTGTTAAAAATGTTAAATCATTACTTTGTACTTGTTTGTACAATGAATTGTTTGGAATTGAAACTCTGGAAATTACCGTTTTCTATTAACTTTAATTGTTGTATATGTTCAAGCTCAGATATAAGGGTATAAAACAATTTTAATTATTATACATCAAATTAAATGTAAAAGTGTCTTGGTCGTTTATAGTAAATGTTACAGATGATTCAGCCTACTATTTAATGTTGTATGAGAGTCTCTATGTATGAAAATATAATTATGCTGTGTTATAGATAGAATATTTTCCTTTGTACAAATCAAAATTACTCTATTATTAGTTGCCTCATTATTAAAAATTTAAATTATGTAAAGATATATGTTGTTGTAGTTAATAATAAAGTATTACATGATATTGTGGTTTTTATAACTCGACAGTGTTGCACTACAAATTATGAGTAAGTAAGAACATGTTGTTAATATTGCAAGGCATTTTTAACAAGACACTTTTTCCAGACCTACACAATAAGCAATAGTTCGGCCAAAGAATTATCTTGAGCAGTTTTAGAGGGTTGCATAATTGAAGATGCTACTGACGCTCTTACCACGTTTTGAAGCAAAGCTTGAGTTTATCATAAAAAAACGCGTGTTTCTGGTCAAATATGCGGTCAACAAATTTGAATAATATCTAAAAATCAATTTTTCTGGTTATTGTTTAACCCTCGAGTACACGCGCCAAATTTTGTAACACCACAGCACGCGGCGGTCTCACAGACCGCATGTAAAAAAATGTATAGAATCCTTTTTTTTGGTACTAATATACAAGATTATATATTATTCATGTTTAAACAATACTTTGCTGTCATTTTGTTTATAATAATTAGTTGCTAAGTTGGGTTATTTAATAAATAATGAAAAGCTTACATTTTGAAAGCTGTTTTTATTTATTGTAGGAAAATAATGGCTACAGTTGTTAAAATTAAACAAAATATTATTCTACATGCACTAAATAAATAATTGAACAGAAAAAAAAAATACATTACATAAAGACAATTCAAACTCTAAAATTTATTAGTGTTTTGTGTCGAAATTATTAGTTGTGCTGAATTTCATTACAATTTCAATTACACCGATTGCAGCGGTATTTTGTTTTTCTATTTTTTGTACGGTCACAATAGTAACAGCGCCCTTTTTGTCCATCCTGTCCCTGTACAGGCCCGGCGTTGTTAGCTGGCATACCACACACCTCCCGAATTCTGGTTTTCAAACTTCTTCCCAGACATGACCATGATGCTTGTTCTCTCTGGTAATCGTATACTAAAGCCATATAAAGTTGCTGAAGAAATTTCCTCCAAATTGTAGTGGAATTTGGATTATTAGCACAAACAATAATAAATGAATTTATTGCAGTTACATTCAGTATACTGTAGAAAATGACCATTGACCATCTTCGTGTATTTCTAGCGCAATTATATCGCGAACAGTTTGTCAACTACGTCGACACCTCCCCTTGTATTATTATAATCCTTAATCATCTCTGGTTTCAGACTGACCTTCGAAACATCATCGCTATGCATCGTTGAGAGTACCAAAACATTTTTCTTTGGTTTTGGAATAGGACACTAAGATACGTTCTTTTTCAAAACCAAACATGCTAGATCCGACTGAACGACCATTATGTTGTACAAATTCTGTGGGCAATTGACGTTTATTCTTTTTGGTAGTACCGAGCAGTGTAAGCTTTTTGGATTTCAAACTTTTAACAAGATCGAAGCTAGTAAACCAGTTGTCTGTGGTTACATTTCGGTTTGATCCGTAGGTATGTTGGCACAAACGTTCTACGGCGCTTTTTCCACCGTTGTCACTTTTATATGGGCCATTGAGTTGCTGCCCCACGTAAACCTCCATATTGCTAGTATACCACATTTTAGCATCACACAGTGCAAAAATTTTGATACCGTACCTGTTCGGCTTACTTGGTATGTATTATCGAAAGCTACATTTGCCTCTAAAGGCTTCCAACTTTTCATCCACGGTGACAAATTCAGAATGGCTATAGGCTGCCTTGCAGTTAGTAATAAATAACTCAAAATGTTACGTATGGGAGCCAATTTGTCAAACTGCTTCCTGTCTTCTCGCGTCCTCATGTCATCAAATCTCAAACAAGATAATAAGAATTTAAATCTGTTGATGCCCATTGATATACGAAATGCTTCAATACCCGTTCCATCCATTTTCCATAGATCAGATATGTTCAGATGATTTGCTCGTCGAACCCCAGCAAGGTACAACAAACCAAATAATGCTGTTATTTCAGATAAATGTGTTGGTTTGGCGTCCCTTTCTCGTGTATAATTGTCTGCAACAGACCGTATTTTGATATTAGTGCACTCTACAATTATGTTTAAGATTTCGTCACTAAATTAATTCCAAATCTCAAGAGGAGTTTTCAAATGCTTTTACCCCAGGAAGAACTTTTACAATATTGTGCTGCCTAGTTCTCATACTAGTAGTACGATAATGTTTCAGAAATTTAGTACCATCCTTTCCAATAAAAGATGGGTAGCGACCAGTGTTGGGTAAGATCCTTTAATTAGGGATTTAGATACAGATCCAGATACATTTAAAAAATATGATCTAGATCCAGATCAAAGATCCAAACCTAAAAATGGATCTAGATCAAGATCTTTAACAAAGTATCTAGATCGTTTCGCATTTCGAACGTGTCAGGGGTGTTCTTTTAATTTTTAGAGATTCCAGAGATATGGACAGAGCCACTGGATACTTGGACAGTAACATAAGAAAATAAATATATAGTTAACGGGAAAAAACTTTACTACAAACTTACACTACTTACAAGTTACAATACAATAATAATACGCTACACTACACTAAAAGTTACTTTATTAACTATAAAGTTACATAATTCTAATTATCGAATTTTATTTTATTTTCTTTTAGAATTAACAACGTTTCGGAAATTTCGTCATTTAACCTATTTCTACGAGGGGTTACAATTTGTCCACCCATACTAAATATTCTTTCGCCGGGGACAGAAGAAGGCAGTATACAATTAAATTTAAGGAAAATTTCTTTTATTATCGGATAAGTACTTATTTAATTGAATATAACTGTTCCACATAGTGGATCTAGATCCGGGATCTAGATACTACCCAACACTGGTAGCGACGAGCGATATTATCATACACATCACCAGAATCATCAGATTCTAATTCTTGTTCTGTATCGCTAGAATCACTTCTTTCCTCGACATGATCTATATCTCCCTCGCTTTCTTCATCATCGAATTCTTCGTCTGATTGAACTTCTTGAAAAAGTTACAGAAGTCGAGCTTGTTCTTTTTCGTAGCTCATTATTATCTAATTGAAATAGTACAAAATTATGAGTTTATGGTGAAATGATCAAAAATTCAGTCAAATTACCTTCTTTTACTAAAACACAGTTGAGGAAAAAATAGTTGCACCACAACACGCTGCGGTCTCCCAGGCCGCAATTGTTTATAAGCTGCTTATAATACTTACTGCTTCGTTGTAAGTTACAGACTAACCTCTACTAGTGCCTCTTAGAGAAAACTAAAAAGAAGAGCATCGTTGGCGCGTGCTCGTAGAAAATATTTAAAAATTTTGCTCCTTGCGGTCCAGCAGACCGCGCGCGTGTTCTGCAGGGTTAAACAGAATAAGTGAGAAATACAAAATTATTCATGGGTGATGATGAATTTAAATGTATTTCTAATGTAAATAAGTCGAAGGAAACGGTGGTTTAAGTGTGCAACATTTTGAAAAACCTCTTACCATAATGATATTTGGAATTCCTAATTACGTATTTCGGCAATTAATTTGCCATCTTCAGTAGGAGCGGATGAACTACTTCTATCTAAGCTCTATTTGTTGAGCATTGAGCTAGAGCGTCAACACACACACACGTGTTTGACTCATCCGAGCGTGTGTGATTGGTCTACGCTAGATAATGCTAATGCTTTATGACTTAAGGAATAATTGACGCTCGAAACCATTACTTTTACACTCGTAATTACCGGGTTAAGTTTGTGTGCTTTTTGAGCACGACAGCCGTTAAGTACGTAATAATATTAGGTATGCAAATGTCTATTTCTAAATATTTTCACATTACATAAATAATAGTCTTATTATGACAAGAATGCCATTAAAAGACTCGTTAAAGGAAAATTACTTCCGACTAAACGGTAAATAGTTTGCCATTAGTTAAACACAGCAGATAATTGTTATTATATTATATTAATTGTTAATAATTAAGTGTTTATTATTCCTTTAATGCTTTTACTATTATGTATTTATTTGTGTCTGACTAATTAATGGATTGCAGGATTTAACATGATGCACCTATTTGTCAACCACGCATTGGACTACTTAACAGCGGATTGCTTTTACGTTAATATTTGTAATGCAGATGTCTCCAAGTCCATAAAACACCTTTACTTAGAAAAATTGTTCTTTTCAGGACCACCGATTCTTCTAAAAAAGAATTCTGACGGCGCTACGTTAATTTAGAAATGCAAGGAATATTACGTAAATACACATCTGGTAAATCAATGCATCTGTCAAGCGTTTGTTTACGTTCTAGCTCAATGCTCAACAAATAGAGTTTAAAGTAATTTTAGCTGAGATATATCTCGGAAGATAAGTTGGACTTTCATTGTTGACTTGATGAAGAACTTATCTTCAGACGTGTTCACTGGCTAAAGTTACAGACAGATAGTCCCAAGTTTATCAGTTCCGATTGCAGACGGCAGCTTAACTGCTGCCTTAATCATATCCTTTTTAACTTTTGGTGTTGCGTTTCTTTCGCTGCTGGTTTCTGGCTTTGTTGCTATGCACCAAGTGGTAGTGTGGCCTGTTGGCCTTTTCACAACTACACTCCCACTGCTTACGCCAAACCCCTTGTCATTCTTTTGACGACTGTCATAGTGTTAGCATAACATCCGGGATCGATTATTAGGTGCCCGCCGCCAGCGTAAGGCGCCGTGTTGACAGCCTTGGGACTTCCATCCAAGTATTGACTAGAGAGAGCAATGTTTATTAACTCTCCTGATTGTACATGAATGACCATCCGGGATCTTTGAAATACATATTTAGATGTTCTAAATATCATTGTGTTAGAAGTTTTTCAACGTTTTGTAACCCGTTCTACATTTTGCCTCAATTTTAATTTGAATTTTAAAATGTTGCAAATCAAACAAGGTCCATTTTAACATTGTAAGTTGATGTAAGAGAATGTTGAGGTTATTTAATGAATCGATTTTAACATCCATCTAACATTAATTAGTCTATCAATAAAAGTTTGTGGAGTTGACATGGCACTCCCCGTCATTTAAATTTGTCTTCACTGTTTGTAAAGATTATAATTTCGTAATACATTTTAGAGGGACTTCCCACCAATTAGTAACTGGTAAAGTAAGAAGTGAATCTAAAACATAATTGTCTAAATTATAAATGTTTTTTAAAATTGTATGTAGTATCAATTGCAAAGTTTCTAGGTTTCTGTACAGGGTGTTTGCACTAATACTAGCCAGTTAATTATTCCGAATTTTTTACAGATATTTTCATAAAAATTATACTGAATGAGTAAAAGGCCATGGCAAACACCATAGCATTATTAATTTTTTCCCAACATCTACTTACTGCTTTTAGGAAATCACAAGCTACTTTGTTACGAGGGTTGATTGATAAGTAAGGTGTCCAACAGCGCCATGGTGCGAGTAGTGGGGATAGAAACAAGTTCTAGCCTGCATTCGGTAGCCTCGAGTGTCTAGTCTAAACTTGCAAAGTTTCAGTTTCCTATGTCGCGCCGTTGCGTAATAGTGTCATTTATCATGAGCTCTACTTCTGAGTTGCGTACCAAGCAACGATCAGTGATAGAATTTTAACACTGGAAGGTTGCGCGCCCATCGAAATTCACATGCGTTTGAAAGCTGTTTATAGCAATGTTTGTATGGATGTGAAGAATGTTCGTCAATGGGTTCGACGTGCAAAAATCTGCAATAGGGGCGAGATGAAGGTGTTTGATGAAAAAAGATCAGGACGACCAATTTCAGTGACGCATGAGGAGAATCAAAAACGAGTGGATGCGCTGATTCAAGGATTCAAGAAAATCGCCGAATTAAGCAAAGAGAAAATGCTCTGCAACTGGACATTAGTCAAGAAAGAGTGCAGCACATTATCCAGACGTTGAATTACAGAAAAATCTGCGCCAGGTGGGTCCCGCTACAATTGACGGATGTCATGAAAGGACAGGAAAAAAACGTTTGTCAAGAACTCCTTAACCAGTATCGTATTCAAGGAGATGATTTTCTCATGAACATCACCACCGGGGACGAATCTTGGGTTCATCATTAGGACCCTGAAAACAAGTGGAAGTCGATGGAATATCGTCACCCTTCATCTGCGGGTGTAAGGAAATTCAAAACAGTTCCCTCAGCAGATAAGGTCATGCTCACGATATTTTGGGATGCAAAGGGTGTCACTCACACGGAATATCTGCCAAAGGGAACAACGATTAATTCGGCAAAATACTGCGAAACCTTACGCGCACTCGAGAAACGTATCCGTAGAGTAAGGCCGCATAGGACCACTTTCTGGTTGCACCACGACAACGCCAGACCGCATTGCAGCCGCGAAACAACGAAGACAATGACGAACCTGAAATTCACGGTTGTTTCTCACCCTCCGTACAGCCCAGATTTGGCACCCTCAGACTACTGGTTGTTCCCAAAGTTGAAGGAGGTATTGAAAGGTCTCCATTTTTCGTTGGATACCGAAGTTCAGGCTGCTGTGCGCAAGTGGATCAAGAGTAAACCAGAAATTTTCTATATACTCGGAATGAGAAAATGGATATAGCGTTTGGAAAAATGTGTGGCACTAAATGGTGATTATGTAGAAAAATAAAAATGTGGGTTTGAAGTGCAATAAATTTACTGTGTTTTGACACCGGTTTCATTATTTCCTCTTGTCTCAAACATATTTTATGGGATTAGAGACCTTAGTTATCAATCGACCTTCATATTTTAGTTGAAACACCCTTTATATGTCCTAATTTTTACATTCTTCATAAAATTTTGAGTCCATTGATATACCTTAATTGACAATTTCAGTATAAAGCACTGTCGTCATGATAGGCCACGCAACCGCCTCAGGGAGCCGAATAAAATTTGAATTATTAATATTTGTCAAATAATACCATCAAATATAAACGGACCAGAGGTTGTACTAAATTTGTATACATGAGAATAATCTTACTTGCCTATTTCCTAATTTTTCTGTCAGTTTGAGAATACTGCTAACTCTGCCTGTGATTGTAGCTACCGCTGGGTGTAGTTTTTCCATAGTCAATATAATAAAAATATATTTACATACGACTACCTTCCAAAACAGACTATGCAACTTAGCCATGACATCCATAGAAAAAAAATGGCTAAAATTGTCAATTTTCGGGAAGCGGTGACCACATTTGTAAACACAGAAAGAAGTTCGTAGAGTATTTTAAGTATTAAGTATATGTGTATATGAGAAAGGAGGGACAAGGAAAGCAAGCGAGAGAACACCCTTCTTCGAGAGAAGAATTGATGAAGATGATGAGAACCAGGCGTTACGCTCCTAAAAACTAGATCAGAATACATTACAGGAACACTCACTAATACGGACCCGGCAGGGAAATAAGGAACACGAGAAGGACAAAATAACTGGGACAAACATAATTAATAATTGGCAAATAGCAACATGGAACGTAAAATCCCTGACAGGGAAGGATATGGAAATAATAGAAGAGGTGGAGGAATTTAACATAAAACCATTGGGCCTCAGCGAAATAAAAATGATAGGAAAGGGAAACAAAAGATTGGGAAGCGAAGACAGATTATATTACTCAGGGGTCAAGGCAGGAAATAGAGCAAAGGAGGAGTGGGTATAATAATTTCGGAAGAATTGAACAAAACAATACTTGCACTTACACTTACAATATCACCGAGAATCATCTCAATGACACTAGAACTAACAGGAAAAATTATCTTTATACAAATCTACGCACCAGTAGAAGGAACGAATGAGGAAGGAATGAGGGAGTTTTACGAGTTGCTACAAAAAACCCTAGATGTAGCAAGGGATAAAGCAGAAAGAGTGGTGGTTATGGGGGACTGGAATTCAAGAGTGAGAAATGACACAATTAAAGGTATGGAAAGCATGGGAAAATACGGCGAAAAAGAAATCAACAGAAATGGTAGGAAGATGTTGGAATTTTGCATAGCAAATAACCTAAAAATAGAAAATACATATTGGCACCAACCAATATAGGACCGTTTCACTTTTGTATCGGAAGAAAGAATTGCTAGGAGCATAATAGATTATATAGTATATAATCAAGAAATGGAGAAAGACGTTGTGGAAATTAAAGTACAAAAACAAGCTGAATTTAATACGAACCATAGATTAGTAATAGCAAAAATCCACGAACCCATAGAAAAAGAAGAGGAACAAGTGGAATTCAGCAGAATAAACATAAGCAGGTTAAAAGAGGAAGAAGGGAGAGACAAATACACCCAGGCTACAGGAAGAAAACTAAAATCGTACGAAGAAGACAGTGAAATAAGAACACTAGAAGGAAGATGGAAAATATTTAAAGAAACGTTATAGACAACAGCAAAGGCGATATGTGGAATTAGGAAGATCAAAAAGGGGGATAAAAGAACAAGATGGTGGACGGACGAAGTAAGAAATACAGCTAAACAGAAGAAAATTGCATGGAAAAGATACCAAAAAACAAAAAAGAACGAGGACAAAGAAATATACATAAGACTAAACAAACAAGCGAAAGAAACAGTGAGCATAGCTAAACAGAAAGATTGGGAAGAATTTGGAGAAGACCTAAATGAAGGACTTAAGAATAATAATAGAACATTTTGGAACAGAATTAAAGCCTTTCGAGGATAAGGAAAAGGGGACTTACGCGGAATAACAGACAGGAACAATAAACTTTTAACAAGGCCAGGAGAAATGGCCCAAAGATGGTGAGAGTTCCTAGCGGAGAAATTCGAAAATGAAGAGGAAAGTGGTTACAGAGAGAAGGAAGGGCAAGAGGAAAGGTGCGAGGAGGAAATAGTAATGGACGGAATAAACAGAGAGGATGTACAAGAAGCAATATTAAGAATCAAAATCGGCAAAGCATGTGGAGAAGACAATATAGAACCGGAGATGGTCAGGTATCTCGGCGAAACAAGGATAGACTGGCTATGGAAAATATTCAAAGAAGCAGAGAGAACTAATAATATACCGGAAGACTGGGATAAAAATCGGATAATCCCTATACATAAGAAAGGAGGGAAAACAAAATGCTGTAATTATAGAATATTATATTTGTCGTTAGTGATGTATAAAACGTACACATCAATCATAGCGAGGAAAATAAGGGCACACATACAAGGCAAACTGGAAGAAGAGTAGGCGGCATATAGGAAAAATAGACAAACAAACGATAACATATTCATACTAAGGAATTTAATAGAAAAGAAAATGCAAACGGAAGAGGAAATGATGACAGTCTTCATAGATCTGCAAGCGGCTTTCGATACCGTATAGAGAAAAATAATTAACGAGTGCCTCGAAAAGCTACACACCCCCAGAAAATTAATTGAAACTGTCAACTCAGTATATGCAAACGCTAAAGCAAAAGTACAGATTAATGGGAATAGATCGGGAAACCTCCAACTAAAAACAGGAATCAAGCAAGGGGACAGCCTAAGCCCACTACTCTTCATAGTAGTAATGGACAAAATTCTGAAAAACGTAAGGAAGAAGCATGTAGATCTGAAAACAGCAATAGGCTATAGGAACATGAACCCAATACAGATAGACACCCTACTGTGTGCAGACGACATTGCATTGATAGCAGATAGTAAAAAGAAAATGCAAAACCTATTAAAGGCGTGGATGGAGGAAATAAACATTTTAGAAATGAAGGTCAATGCAAACAGAAGCAAGGTTATAATATTTAACAAAGCAATAAAAGACGAGCCATACAATTTCAACTATAATGGAGTAGAATTGGAAGAGGTATCAACAATGGAATATTTAGGAAGTGTATTCACCGACGACGGCAAACTGGACATGGAAATAGCCAATAGAACGAGGAAAGCAAATAATGCATTCTACACCTTAAGCAGAACTATTTTTGGGAAAAGGGAAATAAGCAAGAAGAATAAACTAAGGATATGTAATATAATAGTAGCTCATATAATGCTGTACTCGAGCGAAACATGGACTATCCAACAAAAATAGCAATCTAAACTGAATGCTACCGAGATGAGGGTACTAAGGAAAATAGAGAATAAAACAAAATTAGACCACATAAGAAATGAGGAGATCAGAGCAGCACTGCAACAAAAGCCTGTGGGTATTAAAATTGAAGAGAAGCAACTGGAATGGTATGGACATCTACACAGAATGTCAACAGATAGCTGCCAAGGAAAATCATGGAAGCAAGAAGGATTAGTAAACGGAAAAGAGGAAGATCAAGGAAGTCATGGGAAAACCAAATAGCCGAAATGGGACTACAAGGGGAAGGACAATCAACGAAATGAGAAACACAACCAGAGACCGGAAGGGATGGAAGAAATGGATAGCGGAATCATCAGCGACAAACCTGACACCCGGATAGGGTAACAGGGAATGGGAAAGAAGAAGAAGAAGTATATGTGTATAAATTGTTTAGGCAGCGTTGCAGTATTATTATTATTATGGAGCTTTCACAGGCCTTGTAGGCCCATCGTTTTGGTGTGAGGCAAGGCTAAGCTAGTTTGTGCTATGCACAATAGGGCCCGACTCTGCGGGTTACCGTGTTGGTGCGAAACCGTACTTAACTTGCCTGGTGTGATGTATTTTTGTGTATATGATCTTGTTACTCCCTTAGTGCGATCATAATACGAAGAGTGTCATTAATTTAATCCCCAATACCAAATGGAGTCCGGGACCCAGTACCGACCACCCAGGAAATCAGAAAAATTTCGGACACCTGAAGTGATTCGAACCGGGAAGCATTTGGACTATTACATCCAAAGCTTAGCTCTATTACCACTGAGCCATCCCCGCCCCTAGGCAGCGTTGCATACACATAGGATATGTTCTGCCGTTTCCACTGTCTTGTTACATAAACGGCACATCTAGTCTTCCTCTTCAGCCTTACCAATCTTGAACAGATGGTATTTTAGTGATATTGGCCTGTAAATGAGGTGGCCGTGGGCTAGAGATTAGCGCGTCAGACTTCTACGCTGAAGGTTATGGGTTCAATTCACAGTACCGGAGCATCGGATTTTTAACTGCTGTTCTCCCTCGCAAGGCAATGGCAAACCAGCGAGGTATTCTGCCTAGTAAATCTTCTCTGGAGTAAAAGTGTTTACACTTTCCGTGGTTCGGAGCCCACGTTAAGCTTTAAGTCCTCTATGTCTGTGGCACTCTAAACGCGCAAACAGGCATAAGAGAGAAGATCGCTACGTCTCGTAAGACATAAAGTACTCTAAGAAGTAGATGGCCTGTAAAAATACCTGTGGTGGTACTTAGTTCCACCTTGCTGAGAGATAAAGCGATTTTTTACGAAATAATTATGACCTGTTTCGCCTGGTTTTGTTCTGGTGTGTTTTCCTAGTACAAGGATTTCATCTGTTCCTCCCATAACCTGATCTCATGTTTCATGTGACTTTTGTTTACTCTACAACAAGGTTCAGGTTCAATGTAAGGCGTCATTGTTCCGCATCTTACGAGCTCGTTGCCCGGTATATCTTCATGCCCTGGAACCCACCATAAAGTTATATGGTTATTGTTAGCCAGTAGCTTGAGGTTATTCAGGCACTCCCAAGCAAGTTTGAATTCACACGTATATGCTTATTGCTGCTGCTCTGTCTGTGAGGATATCAATTGTTGCTAGATTTATTTTTGTGCAGAGGTTTATTGCATAACCCTCCGCTTGGAAGATGGTAGTTTTGGCGTCAAGGGGTTAAAAATTTGGCAACATAAACACTCACTACAGTCCCACCCCTTCATTTACGAACCATCCTACACCACTGGAAGGGTCCCCTCTTGCAGGAAGACCCTCGTGAGGTCTGTACTTCCTAGTTTAACATTTTTGGAGTCAATCTTGGCAACTGACGAACCCTGGGTACATTATTTTACTCCTAATTCAAGACGTGTAAGCATGCCGTTGTTTCACATCACATCCCCAATGCCAAAAAAAGCAAAAACTGTGTTGTCAGCTGGTAAAGTGATGGCAACATTTTTGGAATTTGCGAGGGATGCTCTGTTGATTTTCTTACAAAGCGTCGTACAAGTATGCAGAATATTATTGTAATAATAATTATTATTATTATTAGACGCTTTTGCGCGATAAAGTTAAGCAGGCGATCAGGAAGAAATGGAAGAGAAGATAAAGCTCGCCCTCATACCGCTGCAAGAACAATACAACGCCTAAACAAACTTCGGTGGAACCCTCTTCCGCATACAGCATACAGGCCTATTCTCGTTCTTTCCGATTTTTATTTGTTTGGCCCACTAAAAGAATTTTTAGCTAGTAAATGATTTCAGTTAAATAACGACCTTATCGAATCTGTTCTAGAGTGGATACGCATGCAACCCAAAGAATTCTTCCAGGAAGGTATTAGAAAGCCTTTTCAGATTGATGGTGCAAGTGCATCGCTAGGCAGGGGGAGTACGTAGAAAAGTAATATGGTTTTCATCGTTGTAATATTGTAATACCGCTTTTTATAAATAAATTGTCGTTTAAATTTGAACACTCCTCATATGTAGATAAATACTCTCCCTGTATGTTAAATTTCACAAGAAAACTTTGAATCTTAAATCAAAAACGTGCATGGCCAATATTTGAATAAAGAATTTTTATCCAAGTTTTATTATTATATTTTTTTAACATAAAAATAGTAGTACCTAGCTCAGATATAAAATACTATATATAAATAATAACCTACTCTTTGTTTATAAATACTCGTTTGGCATTTTTGTTTTGCTAGACTATAAAACTGCAGATAAAACAAAAGAAAACGGTGATTAATTTTTCATCAAATAGAATTGCCAATTAAAATAGCCATCTATTTGATTCATGAAACTCCTTACTTGAAAAATGGATACCTACAAACCCCTAGAAGCAAGGTAAGCAGCTGCATACTGTGTAGGGTCATAAAATAAACAGAAGTGTGTACCGACAAAGCTCAAAGAAACCATAAATTTACGCGTTTGAAAAATTAAACGTATTTGTAATTTATTGTTATAGAGTGTGTTTAAAAATTACACCGATAAACTTCTGGAGTGATACCCTACGTTATTTTAAGCAAAACATTTAAATATTTCTTTATGTTTTTTATAGATTCTGCATAAACTAAACTTTTAGATGTCCTCAAAGAAAAACTTCAGTAGATTTAGGCCCGGAGATCAAGCTGGGCGGTAGAAGGGACCTTCATTTCCGATGCACCTGATGATTGGCCTAAAACACCCAGCGAATTGTTATTAGAAAAAATATGTTAAGATGAAAACTTTGCAATTTTAGGCAACGAATATTTTACGGAAACAAAACAAGATGGCCGAGTTCCGGTAGACGTGGAAGCAATATTTAATTTATTTTTAAACCCTATATTTTTAGACTGATTATATTGTATGCTATCTGTTTAAAAAGTATATCACAACTGTGACCCTAAAATTAATAACAAAGAAATAATTGTATGAAGATATGTAGAAAATGCCCTTTAATAAAAATACACGAAAAATACAGGATTTTTCATTAAAAAATAGAAATAATATTAGTTCCATTTAAACCCGAAGTCGGCCATTATATTTTGCTTCACCCAAAATAATGGCTACCTAAAACTGTATCTAATCTTTTCATATTTTTAATAATAATTCCATAAATCAATTCAGTTTACGTTTAAAATTTACCTATTATACAGTGTGTGAATTTTAAGGGTGAACTATTATTTTTGAACTACACTTCGTTTCATATAAAATGCACCACCCATTATAAAGCTACGGGTTTGAAACTTTGCTAAAGTAATGTTTCATTATTACGTATGCAATGATTAGCTTTTCATAAAAAAAGATTAACAATTATAAGAAAACAATAACAACAAGTTTAATAAAGTGTAACATCGCCATGAACAGCAATGCAAGCATTTACTCGTCGTGGCATGCTTTCTATCAAGTGGTCTATGTTCTCCTGGGGCATCTCGTTCCATATAACATCAAGTTGGTGTCTCAGCTCGTCTAAGTTGTTAGGAGCTCTTGGCAATAATCTTAGTCGCCGGCCCATCATGTCCCAAAGATGTTCGATCGGCGATAAGTCCGGTGATCGTGCAGGCCAGGGCAACATTTGCAATTGTGCTTGTTGGAGGTACGTTCTCGTAATGTTTGCAGTGTGTGGACGTGCGTTATCCTGTTGAAAAATACGGTTGGGCAACGTCTGCATTAATGGTATCAAGAGATCCAAAAAAGCTGATTCTTAGCGGGCTGTGGAATGAAAAGTCACATCTTTACTAGACTAAAGGAATGCTTATGATGTCAGATAAATTAGTTATCTTTTTTTATACGAATCTGACAGATTGTTAAAATGATTTTTAATACATTTCAAAGAGCATTCCCAGTGAACTCTTAGTGATCAGTGAACTCAAAGCAATCAGTCAACTAGTATTGGATCAACAAGTGAATATCCCGTGAAAAATAGAAGGACACGTTGTGGCCTAATACCCATATTGTATGTATGTTAATAACGATTTTTAACCAAACCATGTATGGCAATTTGCTTGCCGATCTGGCTAATTTAAATAAATAAAAAAAAGAACATTCATTATTGAATCTTACTTTCGGAACGGCTTTCAAGTTGACGGAGAATGGACCTATTCGATTCCTCCTTGTTTTGTGGAATTCCGAGAGAGGTATCCCAATGAAATTACATACCGAAAATGATATGCTTTGGTTAAGAATTTAGTCAGCAATTTTCGAGAAACTGGAAGTGTTGGAAGGAAAGAAGGGTCTGGTAGGCTAAAGAAGATAGTACCCGCTTTAATTGAAACTGTAAGACAACGAATTGACGAGGCTCCAAAAACACCAATTAGACATTTATGCCAGCAAGTTGATGATTTAAGTTACGGTACATGCCATAGAATATTGAAACAAGCTTTGCATCTGCATCTTTACCGATTTATTTCTGTTCAGGAGCTTTTAGAACAGGATTATCCAAAAAGGGTTCAGTTTTGTCGTTGGTTTTTGTATAATCTCAATGATGAGCAGTTAAATTTAACCTTTTTTACCGATGAAGCCTGGTTTTACCTTAATGGGTATGTTAATTCACAGAATATGCGGATTTGCGGGAATCCACATTTTACAATTAAAGCTCCCATTCATCCACAGAAAATAGGAGTCTGGTTTGGAATGAGCGTCGTAGGTTAGTTGGACCAATATTTTTAAAAGGCACGCTAACTGCAGCAAGGTACAGGAACGAATTATTGCAACCTTTCTTAAATGAACTTCACGATGATGAGCTACGGGATGGTTTTCTGCAACAGGATGGCGCAACAGCTCATGCAGCTGCAGATACAATTAATTTTTTACACGATTATTTTGATGACCGTATCATTAGTAGGAATACTGTAACACCCTAGCCCCCTCGCTCTTGTGATATTACTGGACTTTTTTCTATGGCCCTATTTGAAAAAAACCATTTTTAAAACTCCAGTTAATGATTTAAACGAACCGAAACTTATAATTAAAGAAAACTGTCAAGAAATTAACAACTCACCTCAATGACTACAAAATGTTTTTGAAGGTATGAGAAGACGAGTTCAGAAATGTTTGGAGGAAGAAGACAGACATTTTCAACATTTGTTAGGATCATTACATTAGTTCAGGTTTATTGATTTCTTTTACTGTTGCTCAATAAAAGATATCTGCTCCTAAAAATGACGTTTCATTATTATTTAATTCCAGCTAACACAACCTAACCTGAAATTGACATTATAAAGATTCCTTTAGTTTAGAAAAGGCGGTTCCAGGACATTATGAATATAGCGATGAGCATTTAAGGTGCCTAGGACGAACACAAAATGTGATCTTCTACCGAAACAAATCGCACCCCAAACCATAACTCCAGGTGTTAAACCTGTATGACGTCTTTCAACAAACTCTAAATTTCGTCGTTCTCCTCGATATCGACGTACTTTCCTACGGCCGTCATTTGCCCACAAACAAACTCTTGATTCGTTACTGAAGACAATGTCGTTCCATTGCTGATGCAAGTGCTGCTGCTCTTGACACCAACCAAGCCTAACAGCCTTGTGATGTGCAGTTAAAGGAGCCGTTGGAATGGACGGTAGGATCGCAATCCAAAGGAAGAGATTCTTTTGTAAATTGTTGCCATTGACACGCGGCGGTGAAGAGCTCGCATCCAGTCTACAGCAACAGACCTTGTTGTTTGAAAGCGATTTCGTGTAGCCATTCTTCGAAGAAGTCGATCTTCACGAACATTGCTGCTACATGGAGGTCTACCAGCTGGACGATGTCGCTGAATGCCTTCTTCTGACCAAGCAGACCATATTCGTGCAACTATAGTGTGGTCCCGATTTACCTTTCTACCAATTTCACGAAAAGAAAGTCCAGCTTCTTTCATGCCGATAATTCGACCTCTATCAAAATCGGAAATGTGATTAAAATTTCTTCGTTGACTTACTGGAGGCACAAAATGTAACAAAATCTCGAAACAACTAATTAATGCTTGCTAGATATTGTTTTGTTTCTAAGCAACAAGTTGATGAGAGACAGTAGACAAACACCACAACCACTTGATTTTCTTAATGGAAATAGTGATCATTTCATACGCAATAATAAAACATTATTTTAACAAATTTTCAAACACGTAGCTTCATTTTTAATGAATGGTGCATTTCATATGAAACTGAGCATATATGTACTAATAACGACTGGCAATGTGATTTAGAATTCTGATAGACTATTTATGTTAATTAAAAAAACCCAGTAGACCGATACCATGTAGTGTGAAACGAGATTACATAAATAAAGCTAAGGGCGTTTTCATAAATTAATTTAAATAAGGGGATCTAGATAATTTCAGTAAACTGACACTACAAGTGTCTTTCATCATCGCCACCATAAATATCGTCAAATTTCGTATGTAAATCCAAACGGATGTTATTAATTCAAAACCAACGACTACTGGTGACATTTCAACTTTTAAGTTGTAGTAGCTTTCAAGACGCATTTTTTAAATGTACGTTGCTATAAAGAAGAGCATAATACCTTTAGGATTTATGTGACAAATTCCAAAACATGTATTAGGACTTTAAGTTGCCTTAAAATTTCGTTTCTGAAGATTGAACGATATTTAATAAAGCTCAGTATAGTAACCTAAATAATATTATTGTCCAAACATTTTCCTACAATTTCAAAATTTTGTGTGGAGTTATACAAGGTGTATTAAAATGTGCGGCTAATAGTTACACCATGCAATTATACGTTGAAAAACAAGCAAAAAACTAACACCAATTTGGTCTTAGACGAAGAGTCTTTAAATTATAAGCACTTAAATTTTTAATTTGGCAACGCTGAACAATTTAAAGCTAAGAGACATGCATTTAGGTACCCTTGATCGTATATGTTTGTGAATCTGCAATTAAATCAAGTATGTGTTCATGGTTTTCATGGATATCTTCTAAAATTATTGAAATAATTTACAATTCTAGATTGAATACGTTTTATTTAAATTTAACTCCTTTTTTGGTTACAATAGCTGTTCAAAATGAGCACCTGCAACTTCTAAACATTTGGTACACCGAGTAATAATGTTTGGTATTAGATTTTGCAGCATGTTACAATTTGTTATTTCTCTAACTGCATTATTTATCCGTTCAATAAGTTGTTCTTCGGTTTCAATTTCTACTCCATGAACAAGAGCTTTTAAAATGCCCCAAAAGAAAAAATCTAGGACATTTAGGTCGGGACTTCTTGCGGGCCATGATATCGGAGCATTGCGCCCGATCCACCGCTCTGGAAAGTTTTGGTTTAACCAATCCCTAGTTTGAAGCCCCCAGTGGGCTGGAGCTCCATCTAACTGAGGCAACATGTCTTTCCTGACAAGTAACGGTACTTCCTCCAATAATCCCGGAAAATCGTTGTTTAAAAAATAGACAACATTTTCGGCGTTTAATCGACGAGGCAAAATGTGTGGCCCTGTTAGTCTACTTCCGATAATTCCAACCCATACATTGACGCTGAATCTAAACTGCTGATTAGTTTGATGCAAGGCATGAGGGTTTTTATCAGCCCAGTGGTGCATATTGTCATATTAAACATTCCTTTACGGGTAAATATGGCTTCATTCGTCCATAAAATGTTTTCAATGAAAGCCGGGTTGACTACTTGTTACCGTAATAACCATCTGCAAAACTCTATCCGTCGCGGATAATCTTCCGGAAGCAACCCATGGACTCGCTGGAAGTGGAACGGATGTAAGAGATTTTCTCTTAACACTCGATGTACAGCAGTATGGCTAATATCAAGTCTTCGACCTACAGAACGGGTACTTTGTCGAGGTTTGTCTTTACATACCTGTAAGATGTTCTCTTCTATTTCGGGTTGTAATACATGTCGTGGTCTTCCACCAACTCCCTGCACAGGTTCCATTCTTCCTGTTTGTCTTAAGCGGTGATCTAGTCTTTGGACTTTGAATAACATGAGCATTAGGATGTCTCCTGTGTACATAACGTTCGGCATATAAATTTGAAGCTCGATGAAAATTACCGCCACTTTCGCCTAATATCAAATACATATCTGCGTACTCAGGAAAACTGTATGCCATGATTTTTTTCAAAACCAAAAACACAAAACAGAAGAAACAAATAAGGAACGAAATAACTTAGAACAATGATAACAGCGAATAACTAATAAATAATGAGTGAAGCAGAAGGTTTACTAAAATAGTAGAAAAGGGACTTTCTCAAGTGTCAAAAATGACATTCATCAATCCGTCAGTCATACATCCAGCTATCAATTTTTTATTATTACATTTTAAAAATCAACCCAGCCTATAATGCATAGTTGCAACGTCTGCCAAAACTATAAATTGCTAAGATTTTGCATTCTTAAATATTAAATTATACGTAAACAAATTACCGAAATGTTATAATTTATATTTGATTACTTATTTTAATTGTTGAACGATGTGTTGTTGATACTATTTAAATCGATTTCTCAACCAAAGTCGAAAAAAAAATCAAAGTTTGGGCATTAACAACTCCTTAACCAAAGAGTTAATACTGAAATGGTATTAGAGTTTTTTGCTTGTTTTTCAACGTAGAATAGCGTGGTGTTAATATTATCCGCACGTTTTAATAAACCCTGTATACTGTAAAGTCCATTGCGTACGTATTCTTTGAGAAATGGAATTTTTCAGTTCTTCCAGTACATTTCTGCGGTTTTAATTTATTTAAAGAACTTCTTAATATTTATACTTCCTGCTTTAAAGATATTCACAGGAAGTTCGGTTAAATTCAAGATATTAGATATAGAAGAATTTATCTGTATAAATGAGCGTCCAGATGACATTTTTTGAGAAAAGGTTAGTGGCTTCATGTTCGTCTACAACTGAAACGTAAAAAAGACATATGGCGCAGAGGGTCCGTGTATTTAGGTAGCGTTTCAAAAAGAAACAAGATATAATGAGTTCCAGCGACTACAGTAGGTATAATGTCTGATATTTTTCTATTATTAGCACCGACACCGCTCAGATTTTCGTGAATCGCTAATAAGAAACATTCGACGTCTTACGGTGGTGCAACAGGAAGCACCTGCGCCGTTACATGTAGTAATATACGATAGACGCGTGCGATGTTTCCGGTAGCCATATCTCACCGACCTCCTGAAGGTGTTATTTTAGTTTACCTTGCTTATCTTTTTTGCCTTTTTGTCCGTTCTGGCATTGTGATATAAATACATTAAACTTTACGTTCTGAATAATAACGGCTTGATAATTGCACTTATTTCAATCTTTAAATGTATTTTAATGCTTAAAATTTAGGCTCCTTCAAATTCACTTAACGTTAATAAATATGCATCTACAAACTGAGTCTAATTTTATATTGTAATGCTAAAGATGCTATAAAAATCTAACAAAGCAGATGGAATACTTACATATGTAGAGAGTAAAGATTATGGAAAGAAGTTCAAAATGTATACTCGTCTCATTTTCACACACCATAAAGTTTAGAATTATTTTGCTGCATTGTATTTTCGTCTTGCTTAAACATACCAAATCTTCTCTTCTTTTAAAAACAGACCTTTGGATCCTAGAATTTCCGAAAGATGCATTTCTGTCAAATTCTAAGAATTTAAAAATGTACGTAGAATTGATAACTGATGTTTACCTAATACACGATGACGACGGAATTTTCAAAAAATCATAATCGCATTTACAGAATTTGACAATAAACATCAAAACAAAAAGCTAAAAATCCAATTCCGGTTTTGGGTCATTTTTAAATTTTCAGGTTCAGTTTCAAGTCGTAGCTACCTACAATTTCATTCGGTTTAGAAATTTTGAAAAAATAATAATACATTTTTAAAAACGTACTTTCTGGCAAAGTAATTGCTTAAAAACCATGTTTAGTTTCCATTTCCGGTTTTGGATCATTTCAAAAATTGCAAAAATACTATATCCTTGGATTTTCGTTTTATTTTAGTAGGTATTTTGTACTAATTTTGCGTAAAAGTAATCCTTAGGGATTCTAAACGCAAAAACGTTAATTTCTGTCGAAATATTAAAATCTAAAATTCTAATTCCATTTGATTATTGGATTTTGAGTAAGGCCTGTATGACACAGCACAGAATTTTCTACAAAATTTTGTTCAAAGTGTTTCAACAAAATTCTGTGCCGTGTCATACAGTAACATTTTGTTCAAAATTTTGTACAGAATTTAGAAGAAAATTCTGCAGCTCGTGCTCTAGTCTACAGAATTTTGTTCAGAAACAACGTCAAATCGATGCGCAAACGTGCACATTGATATAGCTATAACTAATATAATAAAAAAAACCTTCCGGAAAACGCAAAATTAATATAAGTCACAAAAAAATAAACAACATTTGAGGTTATGTAAACAAAAGTAAACAATTATTATTAAACCTTGATAGATTTCTAGTTTATCTACATTAAAATGATTATTTTGATAGTTTTCTCACAGATTTCAACGTAATTTGCACCTACCTGCGTAGGCCTGTATAAAATTCTGCAAAACACATATTACACGGAATAGAATTTTATACAAAATTATGTTCAAAATAATGTACAAAATTATGTACAAAATTATGAACAAAACTTTGAACAAAATTTTGTACAAAATTCTGTGCCGTATCATACAAGCCTAAGAATGGTTTCAAAGCGGAATTTTCGAAAGGTCATAATAGATTAAGTTCGTTCAATTTACATTTTTAAAAACGTACTTTCCAGCTAACTGATAGCTTAAAAAGCATTTCTAGCTTCCATTTCCGGTTGCGGATCATATTAAAAATAAAAAATTCTGTATCGTTGGATTTGCATTTTATTTCCGTATTTCGCAGTTATTTTGTTTTTTTCTCATTCATTGATACTACCCCCCCCCGGAACCGCTTTTGCATTACTTCACGGGGGTGCGGGCGTCTCTTACACACTAACCATTCATGCAGCATGCACCCTAAACTTAACTAAGCGAAATGCGGTCGGGTGTCGTCTTATTTTACGCGTGGCCCTTCGCAGTACGAACCACCACAATACTTGAATAGTTATATTGCTCTCTTTCTAGCTCCTTAGTTCGTATAGGCTATTAGAGCGAGCGCAAGTCTTGCAGATTGCCGCTCTGAAGTTCATGAAATGCACTGCGGTGACTTGTGAAACAAAAAGAGATAGCACTTACAGTATTTAGTGGTTCCAAAACAGGTGATTTCTAATGTTACTTCTCAGATGAAGAAAAAGTTTTTATGTAATAAATACCTTTGTCAAAGCACATCTAGTTCTTGTTCTCCTGGAATTTCAAAGAATGTTTAAAATAACGCTGAACACATTAATATGCAATTATCATAATGCACGCAGTTAATACATTAGTTTATAAGAAAGGTAAGTAGTTGACTCTCATTTTAGTAAAATTTTCCAGTGCAGTGTCTCTTTGATAATCAGAAGATAGAGTGCTAATATTTGTGTTTAGAAGTGAAATTTGTGAACTTTTCGCCACAGTTGTTTTTCGATTTTTTGTGAAATTTGTTAGTCTACAATGGCAACACAACTAGGTCACTTGTCTCTGCAATCGAAACAATTAGTCTTTAATATAATAAATTATTTTAAAGAAGAACGAAGAAACGGTGGGTCTTTGATTCCTGTTGATAGGATTCAAGAAAGAAGTGCAGCGGATATATAAGGACGACAATGAAAATATCCTTAGCGCACCAAAAAAGCGCCTTAGGAGCAAACCAAAAACTGCCGATGCTGATGAAAATATAAAAAAGGATGTTCGGGATGTCATTTACAACTTTTACGCCAGTAGCACGCCTTTACACTAAAAACTCTGCAAGAAGCTATGAAAGATCGCGGGTTTGATATAGGACTAAGAGCTCTTTCCCGGCCTTTAAAAAACTATTGTTTTAAATATAAAAAGAATTGCAATCGACGTTTTCTTTGTGAAAAAACATGTGTTGTTAATCAAAGAATTCAATTCTTGAAGTCGTATGTAAACCATGCCAATAAAAGCTCATTAAAAGTAGTTTTTCTGGATGAAACGTGGATTCATTCAAGAGGAGGTGTTCGAAAATCTTGGCAGAACGATTCCAAGAAAAGCGTGAAGAAGAAATCAGGGTCTGAAGGAAAGCGTTTTATTGTCTTACATGCTGGTTCATTTGATGGCTTTATTAAAGGTGCAAGATTATTTTTTCTTCCAAGTCAAAAAGTATCGATTACCACGACAGTATGAACAAAGAATATTTCGAAAAATGGGTGCAAGAGATGCTGATACCGAATTCGATGGAGCCTTGTTTGATTGTAATGGACAATACTTCATATCATTCGAGAGTAGCCGAAAAACAGCCTACTACAAAGTGGAAAAAGGACGATATCTTAGCGTGGTTGAAGAAACATAACATCCCCTATCCGGCAGTTGCATTAAGGCCACAATTACTTGTCATTGCTAAAAAGCATAATATACCTAAAATGTATGTTGTTGATGAAATGCTACGCGAACACGGCAATGAAGTTTTAAAACTACCTCCATATCACTGTCAATTTTGTTCAAAATATGAAACTAATTGAAATTTAATCTTTTAGTCGATGTTATTTAGTAATGAGAAAAAAATGATATTTAGTTTGTGCGTGAGTCACTCCAGTTTGTGTTTAACCTATTTAAAACTTTGTACCTGATTCACCTTTGTGTTCAAATTATTTCAAATACATAATTAACATTTTTAGTTACTAGTATTTCAGTAGAAATATAATTATTTTAATATCCGAATAACTCTTATTTAAATTCAAATACTAAAAAATAAAATTGAATTTCTCGTGCAAATTAGATGCAATAATAATCTTCAAGTTGTCTTGTTTTTGATTTATATTAAGAATATTGAGATTAAACATGTAAAATATTGGTAAATAAAAGTTGATTTTTAGTTAACTGCAAAGAGGTTTAATTATGGTACTTTAGTAGCTACATTTAATTCGACACTTGTATTTGGTTACTGGTTTCTTTAGCACGTGGCCGCTCATCTTAGTTCAACCGGGTATTTTACCTTACTGCGAACTTCGCACCGACGACATCCGACTATAGAGGTTGTGACAAAATAGTTATTTGTAATATTCTGGTAAAATGAATGCGAATGAAATTTTCATTTCCGGTTTCTGATTGACGTAACATTCTTTTCCCGAAAACAAAGCATGCATATTTGCTAAAAAATATAACTGTAATTGGAATATTGAAAAGCAGAAATTAAGGCCTCCATTCTATTTCATTGTGCAAATGTATTCGTTAATGTTTTTTAAGAAATGGCTTCTAAATCGCGAAACCGTGGGCCTCATGTGGGCACGGTTTTCTTATTGTTACCCATCAATTTTAACAACACTCTATTTGTAATATCTTCCGGATGCGAAGGTCGAGGAGGATTCGTGAATCATGCTCATCCAAGTATGGACATCCCGTACTGAACGGTATATTTAATTCAAGAGGTACAGCATCTCAACATTTGTAGAAATAGAAACACAACTATCAATAGAATAAAATTGTTGATAATATTTTATATTTGTATGATAGTACTAGATTATAGCTTACGAGGGCGGGATTAGAAGAAAAATAGTCAAAACTATTTGCGTACCGCATAAAATTAGGTAAATGTTAAATGTATATGAATCCCAGTTAGGCGACGTGTCGTGTCCAAGCACCGAGCTTAAATTTCAGCTATATTCAGAAATCGAAATTTTTAGAAAATTGTGGAAATCTATTATTACAGTGTAGGTGTATTTGTCGATGATTGATTAAAATGCTTGTCGGATATTTATGAAGTAAACAACAATAGAGTTATGTAGATTTAAGCTTAATTTTAGAGAATAATAAAATTAAATCGGACTATATTAGCAATTTCTGTTTCTTTTTCAAATTTTAAACCCTTTTGTATTTTTAAAATGATGTATAGGTACCAGCTATTTGCATCCAGTAACTTGTCCTGTTTTATATAAATGATGAGCTTAACATGATAAGCATTTCCTGCTGACTGAAGCTACCGTTGAAAATATTTAGAAGTTGTTTTAATCTTTCATAAAATTTCGGTCTGCCTATTTACTATTTAATTTTCAGAAAGCTTTAATAAAAAATAATAAGCGTTTTTAGCGCGATACTTCAAAATTCACGGTTAAGCAACCTACGTATACGATTAAAAAAATGTTAGTTTAAAGTATAAAAATAGTGTAAATAAATAATCGGAGTAATTTTAGAACTTGTGCTTGTTTGCATAACTGGGAGGTTAAATTTCAGTATAATAACTTTCCTGAGAAGGTAGATTTCTAGATTCTTAAACAATGAGGCTTGGTTACGTGGGCGAGGATGGATGATCCCTCCAGCCTTACTTGATTTATTTTTTCTTCTTTTGGTGTCTTCGTAGTGTTTTATAATGTTGCAATATAAATTAACATAACTGTTAAAATAACAAAAGTTTATGTCAAGTTTATGGGTAAATAATTTCAATAATATACATGTTGTTTAAAAATTACACCATCCGGATTTAATTTTTTAGGTCATTTTAGGACAAAAAATTACTAAAGATGTATATCCGAAAGTGCTTCGTTACGGAGGCATAGATTTCTAAGGTTACTTAGCTTTTAATAATTTGACAATAGTTGCATTAACATAACGATATTTTCTATATATTTTCGAACAGTTCCTCTAAAGTAACCTTACTTTATAACAATTTGTAATAATTTGTTTTGAGAGACATTATACTCCATGAAGGGTTTGGCCTACAAGGCGGAAGACCAGAGCTCCCGTACACTTGCCCTCACACTCGGTTCATGACATGTGGTGATGTGGTGGGCATCACGTATCGGACAACCGAATTATTACCCCTTGTTTATTCGAACGCAAGTATTTAATTATTTAAAGCGACATCGAGTCGGGAATTTCATTTCCCGATCTTCCGCACCGGAACCTACTGCTCTATCCACTGCACCACCCTTTAGCTATTTGTAATAATTACGTTTCGTTATTAATTTAATTAATTGAAAACAGAGGGCTCACGAAGCATCAACCATGGCGCAGAAAAGGAAAGACTGG
>JABXWE010010066.1:0-32459 GCA_014611495.1 Limonius californicus
TATAAATATTTAATAATTAAACATAACAAAATTATTAGCTAAATAATTATACAGGATAAAAGACAACAATGTATATTCCATTTCGTCTAGATAATATAAATAAAATAATTAAATATAACAACAGTTATTTCTAGATAATTATGTAGGATGAAAGATACAATGTGTATATTTTATTTAGTTTATCTAGATAGAGTTAATAGATAATCTCACAAAATTCTTATCTAGTTCTAGCTAATTATCTCGGCGATATCATATAGATAATGTACAAAATTGTTTATAGGATCAGATCGATAATGCTGATTGCATTTCTTGGTCTATTTTCTTTTTCATTCTACATACATATTTATTGCTGAAAAACAAATTATTGAGGATGCATGCTTTACAAAAATGTCTTATTGATTTGAAGCAACATTCCAAAATTCTGTCGAAGCATTTCCTTTGCTTCCCAAAGAACAAACCGGTCTACATCTACATATACAGCAGAAAGGTACATCTTTACTTTTTGAATTTTCCAATTATTTGAATATTTGAAACCGTTCATCTAAAAAGTTTCTCTTATACGTACCTATTGTTGGACTCTCATATAATCTAGATTTCCCAAAATTATGTGATTACTGTTGGCGACCTCGGTCACCACACTCATTGGAAATATCATGTTCTAGATTGCTCCTAATTCTCCAGGCTATGCTAGATATTGTTTATGTGTTGCATTTGCAAATGATTTCGAGTGTTCGTTATTCCAGAATTTTAATATCGTCGGTATGTATTTTAGTTAAGAGGAAAGTGTTGAATATGTAGGCTATTTATTATCTAGATTTGTATTTTATTTATACAGTTAATTTAATTTCTAACAATACGATTTATTTTGACAATTAAGATAAAATTGTGAAATAGAATATTCACTTATTGTTTTTCCTTTTCTTTCTGTTGGATCTTAGGGCAAACACAGTTTTTTAAAGGAAGCTAGGCCTACTCTGGCTTCTTTGTAGATCAGGGATCTTATTAAATTTAAAAAGTATTGCACTGTTTAATATTAAACAAGTGTTGCAAGAGTACTTATTTATTGTATAACATTTTTTAATTTCCACATTGTTGTATATTAAGTTGGTAACATTTAGGGGAGTAAAGTAGTGGGAGGTTAATTTCCTTTTCCGTTGCAAGCAGTTCGGGGTGTTTTCTTGTACCGAATACATGTAGTGTTTTTCTCATTAAATTGTTGATATTTATTGAGCCTTATTACACTGATATTTGTCAACTGGCGACGAGGATGGGATCTCAGGAGATCTAACGACAAAATCAGTTTCATTTTTCGAGAATCGAGTTGGGGTATTAGTACAACTTACGGGACACGTACCACGTGGAATAAAATCGGGTTAAGAATGGCAATCTACGGGCACATCGAGGAATTCAACACCAACAAACCAGCGGGTTGGGAAGTGTACGTCGAGAGGCTAAAATTTTATTTTCAAGCCAATGATATCGAAGGAGATACACGAAAACGAGCAGTGTTGTTGAGTGTATGCGGCAATAAGACTTTTGAAATTGTGCAATCATTATGTGCCCCGACCAAGCCGGCAGATAAGACTTTTGAGCAGCTTACTACATTGCTGCAAGAATATTTCGCGCCAAAACAATCGGAAATTGTTCAACGGTTCCTGTTTTACAAAAGGGATCAACGTAGCGAGGAAAGCATCGCAGCGTACTCCGCTGAGCTGCGTAAGATAGGGGAAACCTGTAAATTCGGGGACAACCTAGATTCGATGATTCGGGACCGTTTAGTGTGCGGCATGCGTGATGAAGGAGTGCAACGACGACTCCTGGCGGAAACGGAATTAACGCTGAAGAAGGTGCTTGACCTCGCGGTCGCGGTGGAAGCGACCGATAATTTCGTGTCAGAAATTCGCGCCCCCGTACGGAATGGAGCCGGAGCTGCGGGAGAAGTGAAATGGGTACGCTCACGGGATGAGAGAGGGAGCTGGGAGGCCAAGCGTTACCAACCTTCGCACAGTGCCAAGAACCAACAAAATGACAGACGACAGAACAATAACAAACCGAAGAATTCAGATGCTGAAAGACGGGAAAAGCCATGTTTTAGATGTGGGGAATTACACTCGACGAACACCTGTGCATGTATAAATGTTAAATGCCGGTATTGCTTAATAGTGGGGCATATTGAACGTGTATGTCTAAGCAAACGAGCACGGGAAAATTCCAACAACACTAATGTCAGGTACGTAGCTGATCCAGGTACCGTGCCTGAATGTGAAAGTGTTCCAGGTATCAACGAGCACTTTGAAAATTTATTCATGGTGAAAGGCGTGAGTGCAAGAAAGCCCTACCTGATCAACTTGCAGTTGGATGGTCGAGAATGTATTATGGAAGTGGATAGTGGGGCGAGCCATTCCATCCTTTCTTGGGATACTTTACAGAGGCTATGGAACGCAGACACCCTGAAAATGGAGCCATGCAGTACAGCATTACGAGATTATCAGCATCAGGAAATAGATATTGCGGGCGTTTTTCAGGTTCGAGTGAAGTATGGGGATTGCAACAAAATGCTACCGTTAGTGGTGACCCGTAGTAGTCGTGCCGATCTGATTGGGCGAAATTGGTTCGCGCATCTGGGTGTAGAAATCACCGGCATACATAAAATACAGGAAATAAATTTTCAAGGAATGCTCGAAGAATTTGAGGAAGTTTTTTCCGAGGAATTAGGTCAGTTTAAAGGCGCGCCAGTCAAATTAGATGTGGATCCGGCGGTAAAACCGATAATGTTGAAGGCAAGGAAGATTGCTTTTGCATTACGACCGAAGGTCGAGGCAGCCATCGAGAAATTAGTCGCACAAGGTATTTTAGAGCCAATTGAGCACCCTACCTGGTTAACACCAATCGTGCCGGTAGTAAAGTCAAATGGAGAAGTAAGGTTATGTGGCGATTATTCGTGTACATTGAACAAAGCAATTAAGGTGGAACCGTATCCGATGCCAGCGGTTCACGAGATTCTAGCAATGTTAGGTGGTTGTAAGGTTTTTGCGAGACTAGACATGGCCCAAGCCTATCAGCAACTGACGGTAGACGAAGATTCTGCAAGATTACAGGCTATTGTTACTCACCGCGGAACCTTTAAAGCAAATCGGTTGCAGTTCGGGATAAATGCAGCTCCTCAATTGTTCCAAAGGTTCATGAATTCCAGATTAGCGGGCATACCGGGCGTTTTCCCATACTACGATGATATTTTAATTGGTGCACCATCCCAACAAGAGTTACAATTTCGAGTGTGTGCTATACTTCAACGTTTTGCAACAGATGGGCTTAAATTAAGGCGGGAGAAGTGCGTGTTTAATACAAAAGTTGTTGAATTTTTAGGTTTTAAAATTGATGCCGAGGGGGTCCATCCTATGGCCGATAAAGTGAGTGCAATACACAATGCACCTGCTCCAACAAATAGGCTGGAGCTGCAATCATTTCTAGGTCTTATTAACTTTTATCACTCATTTTTGAAAGAAAAGGCAACAATTGCTGAAGCGCTGCACAGACTTTTAGATAAAAATTGCAAATGGCAATGGACCAAGGAACACCAAAGTGCATTTCAAGAACTAAAGCAGTTATTAACCGATGAATCATTTTTAATACATTATGATTTCAGAAAACCGTTAGTACTGACATGTTATGCAAGCCCCTATGGAGTAGGTTGTGTAGGTTGTGTACTAAGCCACACACTAGAAGATGGATCGGAAGTGCCCATTGCTTTTCACTCGAAAACCCTCAGCAGTGCAGAGCGTAACTATTCCCAGCTCGATAAAGAAGCATTAGCAATAATTACTGGGATTAAGAAATTCCGGAGCTACGTGTATGGAAGAAAATTTGAAATACATACAGACCATAAACCACTACTGGGTTTGTTAGGAGAAGACAAGCCAGTTCCCGATATGATTTCACCAAGATTGTTTCGATGGAGTTTATTGCTGTCAAATTTCGACTACTCGCTGCAGTATAGACCAGGTACGAGCATTGCACATGCAGATGCATGCAGTAGATTGCCACAGCCATATGAAAAACAAGACGAAGAAAGTGAAATTGTTGGGAATGTACTGATGATAGAAATGATGCCTGAACGAGTGATCGATGCGGAAAAGGTGGCGACGTTAACACGTCGAGATCCAGGGTTGTCGAGAGTTCAAAACTGGATATTAAGGGGATGGCCCAGCAAGGTAGAAAAGGAATTTTTATCCTTTTACACACGTCGTTTAGAATTGTCAACTTACCAAAATTGTATATTATGGGGTAATAGAGTGGTCATTCCACAAGCTGCACAAGCTCAAGCTTTAGAAATGCTACACGAGACGCACATGGGAATGGTACGGATGAAGTCCCTTGCACGCAGTTACTTGTGGTGGCCTGGCCTTGATGGAGACATCGAAAACATGGTCAGAAATTGCGAAGTGTGCTTAGAAAATAGTCGGGCCCCACCCCGGGCGCCTATACATCCTTGGGAGTGGACAACAGAACCCTGGTCGCGTTTACATGTGGATTTCGCCGGGCCTGTTAGAGGGCAAACTTTTCTGATAGTAGTAGATGCACATTCGAAATGGCTAGAAGTAAGACAAAACCTCGGCTGCAGCCGCAGTGAAAATATTGCGAGAACTTTTTGCCACACATGGTTTACCACATGTGGTCGTCAGCGACAATGGTCCAGCATTTATTTCCACAGAGTTCCGAGAATTTCTGAAGAAGAATTCAATAAGACAAGCTTTAGTTGCACCTTATCATCCATCTTCGAACGGACAGGCGGAACGGAATGTCAAAACAACGAAGGAAGCATTGAAGAAACTGGTGCAGGGGGACTGGCACATAAAGTTGTGTAGGTTTTTACTGGCGCAGCATACGACACCATCAGCAGCTACAGGATTCAGCCCAGCCGAACTGCTAATGAAAAAGAAGCTCCGCACTTGTTTGGATAGACTACATCCTGATTTCGTGAGAAAAATGAAGGACAAGCAAGAACGAAAAGCAGATACAGGTAAAGCTCCTAGGTCTTTTGAATCTGACGAACTTGTTTTCTACAGAAATCATGGTATCGGCCCTAAGTGGAATCCCGCAACAGTGGTCCAAGCTTCCGTTCAGGAGCTTTTAGAACAGAATTATCCAAAAAGAGTTCAGTATTGTCGTTGGTTTTTGGATAATCTCAATGATGAGCAGCTTATTTTAAGCTTTTTTACCGACGAAGCCAGGTTTTACCTTAATGGGTATGTTAATTGACAGAATATGCGGATTTGGAGTAGCGAGAATCCACACGTTACAATTAAAGCTCCACTTCATCCACAGAAAATAGGAGTCTGGGTTGGAATGAGTCGTCGTAGGTTAGTTGGGCCAATATTTTTCGAAGGCACGCTAACTGCAGCAAGGTACAGGAACGAATTATTGCAACTTTTCTTAAATGAACTTCACGATGATGAGCTACGGGATGGTTTTCTGCAACAGGATGGCGCAATAGCTCATGCAGCTGCAGATACAATTACTGTTTTACGCGCATATTTTGATGACCGAATCATTAGTAGGAATACTGCAACACCCTGGCCCCCTCGCTCTTGTGATATTACTGTTTTGGACTTTTTTGTATGGCCCTATTTGAAAAACACCCTTTTTACAACTCCAGTTAATGATTTAAACGAACTGAAACTTAGAATTGAAGAAAACTGCCAACAAATTAACAACTCGCTTCAATTATTACAAAATGTTTTTGAAGGTATTAGAAGACGAGTTCAGAAATGTTTGGAGGAAGAAGGCAGATATTTTCAACATTTGTTGTGATAATTACATTAGTTCAGGTTTATTCATTTCTTTTACTGTTGCTCAATAAAAGATTTCTGCTCCTAAAAATGACATTTCATTATTATTTAATTCCAGCTAACACAATCTAACCTGAAATTGACATTATAAACATTCCTTTAGTATAGAAAAGACGTGACTTTTCATTCCACAGCCCGCTGGGGATCAGCTTTTTTGGATCTCTTGATATATTATAATACAAGACGTGTATAAGCAAGCCTTTAAAGCACGTGCTTTACAGGCTCTTATACACATGAATTATACAACGTGTTTCTGTAATAGTTAATCAACGTTTGAGAGCATATAAAACAAGAAAAATAGAGACGAAAATCATCAATAAAATTTTTTGAAAAAGTGTATACCAAGGGAGATACAGCCCCTTAACTGTCAGCTTCTAAAGATGATTTTAATTTAATATCTCAGAAACCATAAGTGATAAAATGATAAAATTTGGTATAGATAATATCTTTGTCATATTTTATCAGATAAAATTAAAAAAATTAAAATAACTTATCCAGGGGTGTCTCTAGAGAGCAGTGCGAAGGGCTAATTTACCTCTAACTTTTTTGTCAGTAATTATTTTAATGTTTTTATTGAAACTTATGATAAATCAGGGTATTTTAAGAAAAAAAGGTACTCTTAATAAACTTTGATGAAACGCACCGTTTTAGAGTAAATTCAATTTTAATCTAATAATCAGTTAAATTTTTTAATTCAATTAAAACAAAAACAAAAAGGAATTGGCCATGAAAATAAATACTGTAATTATTGACAGATTAAATTATTGACATATTGAATTAAAGTGCAAAAATGCCTCAATACTCATTTTCTGAGTATGTTGATATGCTGCTTACTTTAAAAAAATTAACTGATTATTAGATTAAAATTGAATTTACTCTAAAACGGTGGGTTTTATCGAAGTTTATTAAGGGTACCTTTTTTTCTTAAAATACCTTGATTTATCATAATTTTCAATAAAAACATTTAAAAAATTGCTGACAAAAAAGTTAGAGGTAAATTAACCCTTCGCACTGCTCGCTAGAGACACCCCTGGATAAGTTATTTGAATTATTTTAATTTTACCTGATAAAATATGACAAAGATATTATCTATACCAAATTGTATCATTTTATCACTTATGGTTTCTGAGATATTAAATTAAAAACATCTTTAGAAGCTGACAGTTAAGGGGCTGTATCTCCCTTAGTAAATACTTTTTCAAAAAAATTTATCGATGATTTTCGTCTTTATTTTTCTTGTTTTATATGCTCTCAAACGTTGATTAACTATTATAGAAACACGTTGCATGCTATTTGTTATTATACCTGCACTACAATCTGAAAATTATAACGAAAAAAGGAAATTGAAATCCCGCTTTCAAAGTAATCTTGTCATTATGTCATTAATCGTTGGTATACAAACGGTTAGCAATTGTTGTTATTTCGTTGCTATGCATATTTATTATAAATTTGTTAATTTGTGAAGTTTGTTTCGACTTTGTGTTCGTGAATTACAAAATGAACGAAAACGAGCATATTTCATCCCAGATTAGAATGTTAGCCGAACAAGCTGAACAGCGATTAATTTCCGCGAAATCTAAACAAGCGTATTGCAAGGAATACGAAAAATTATCCAGCTGGATGGCGAACAAGTGAATTTCTTGTTACCTAGGCAACTTTAAACCACTAGTGTTTTAATAGTATATATAGAACTAGTTTCATAAGGCCTTTTCTTAACGCACGAGTCCAAGCAACGGACGAGTGCGACAAGCGGTCTTATGAAACGTGTTCTTTATACTATTTTTTCTATTGAGGAAGTTTAAGAGTATTTTAAATAAATTTATGTAGAAAATTTTACGTCAAATCGATTACTAGGGAGTTTTTATAAACACTTATGGCAGCATTGACAGGTGGCTGAAACCAAATACTTTAATATATTAATACAGGAAACTCATATAAGTTTAGCATGATGAAAAGCGAGACATTGATAGTGGCGTCATCTAAGCAGTTCGGTGGGCAAGTTTCAGTAAATTTGGATAATAAATTTACAGATTACTGTTTTAAATTCATTTTAATAGTTAAGAACCTAACCCTACAAAATGTTATAAACTTATTAAACTTACAAAGTATAGTAAAATATCATAATTATCAAATATTATTAATTAAATAAGGGTTTTGCTATAAGAAAGTAAATGGCATTTGCTTTAAATGTGCCACAAATGTTTTCGACAGCTGTCAAATACAAATCTTAGTGGCCCACCAAGCCGCACGGATCGCTGCAGTCAGTGTCACGAGTTCGGCGAAGTTTCCTGTATTAATATATTAAAGTATTTGCTGAAACTGACATTTCAAACTTTCAAATTCAAATCGAACTACCAACATCGTAAAATAACAAACTAAAAACAGTACGATTATATAGGCCTCCTTAACGTACTGTTTTTAAGCTAAAACAGTGCGCTTAGAACGGCTTTATAAAACCGAAATAGAAAAATAAACATTTCAGACTATGTTGAAAATTCGCCAGTAGTTCAAATTACATATTTATGTATTTCTATGGCTATTATTACAGGAACAACATTATTGATTTAGTAAATCTCTAACACTATAGTTGTGCCAGCCAATCAAGTAATGCACGTCATAGATCACATGATCAACGAACAGCAGTGCCGGTATCATAAAATAAAAAAAATCCAGAATGTAAATAGTCATTGCAGGATATTCTTTTACTTTTTTATATATTTACTTTTTAAATTTAGTAGACAACAGTAGGTTACCACAAAGCCCATGGTTTTCTTTTTTAAATAATTAACAAATTAAATTATATAAATGTATTATATTTTATGGCAGTGTTATGTGTCGTTACGTTGGTATTAAATCCAACATGTTTATACTTTGCTGTCGCAAAGTTGTCAGAAATTATTGCAGCTGTCATTGAAGGTTGGTTGTTCGTAGTTTTCTCCTTGTAAATAATTTGTTTATTTACTGCTATAAAAAAAGTTCTAATTAGAACTAACCTACATTGTATTTTTGTACACGTTTACAAAATGCCGGAACCTTTAAGCAGACAATCAAAATAACTTGTCGCAAGTTTGATAACCTATTTCGAACGCGAACAAAATAATAATGGTCTACTTCTACCTTTAAATGCTGTCAGAGAGGTAATATTAACTTCTACAACTAGAGTATGTTTTATTTTAATAATTATTAGGTGCTGTGGTTTCTACTTGCTTTATATTAAATTAAAATGTGAATATTTGAGGTTACGTCGTTTGTTTGTTGTTCCACTTTAAACTGTTTCAATATAAATATACACGTACAATGTTGTGACGTCATAAAATTTATATATGACGTGCATTACCTGATTGGCTGGCACAACTATAGTTTAATTTATCGATCTGCACTTGAGATCCCAATTACAGATTCCTGCATTTGATAATATAGGGTGCAATATGATTATGACTAAGCTTTTGGTAGTATCAATTTGAAATATTTAAATATGACTACAACATGTTGTCAGCAGTTATATCTGAAATGATTAAGTTTTAATATGGCCATATTTATTTTAACAGCTTGTATTATTTTGACGTACATATCACTAAAAAAGTGTCTACGTGATCTTTTCAATTTTGCAATACAAGTTCTAGAGTACACACTTTAGGATACATATTTTAGAGATATCGCGATATCGATCTTGTGGCAAATATTGGCTACTCAGAAAGTCAAATAACACTGAATATAAAATGTATTTCATAAACTTAATTATTTTTTAATTTACGCAGTGATTGTAGTTCAATTATTGCATACATTTTTGTTCTTTGGTATATCAAAAATTAAATTCATATATCATAAATTAATTTTAGATATAAACTAATTTTACATATCGGGACTTCATTTTATACATAAATAATTCATTTCATCTATTTTTAAATATGCGTATCTGTATACTATATGGTTTTAATATTGGGAAGCATAGCAATATTTGAATTTTATTATCAGTTGATTTAAGTTTTAGCTATTGCTGCTGTTGAATTTAATTTTGCATTGTTAATCTTAATATCGTACTTACCTCTTCCGAAACCTGTACTAAATGGCATAGGCCATATGTTTTTGTCGAAAATTTTAAGGATCATGGGCAAGAGAAATCCAGTTACAAGCGCTATAGCTCCAGTTACCACTAAAGACGCGACGTTAAAATTTGCTACTGCTCCTTTTGTAGCATCGACGGCTTTCTTAACTGGTATCTGAATAAAAGGAACGGCAAATTGCATTTCAATCTGAAACAAATGTTAAAAATGGTAAACAAATAAGATACGATTACATATATGTGATGATTAAGGAGCTTTATATTCATGGGAGTTGCATGACATGCGCAATAAAAAATATAAATTAGGAACAACGATAAGCCATCCTTAATCGTACACTTCATACAGCTTATCTTGTTAAGCATGAAGCATGAAAACTCTTTACTCTTTAGAGGTTAGTAGTTTGCATGCTTTGCAATTTTGAGACGATATGGGATATGGATTTGAATTATTATTATAATTAAATTAGTTATTATTATAAGAAATATCTAATATGTTCAACAGCCTGGTGGACAACTAGTTTACTATCTATGAGGTTTGGCAATCTAATTCTTAGATTGACACAATCAGAGAAATACAGTTTAGGTTTTTATTATTTATTTACTTTATTGCAACGTTCTAAAAATCTTTGAAAACAGCCGGAAATGCGTCCGGAGAAACTGCTGAGAATTCGGCGGTTATATCTTTATTAACCCTTGTAATACTGAGGTTCTCATTGTTACGTATAGTACTAAGGAGGGGGGATCCAGCTGGACCCCACCTTAAATTCTGGTATTGTAGGCATTTTATTATATTTGTTAATCTTGCGAAGTTCGTGCGGTATTTCACGTTTGAAAAGAATTCCCAACGCCATAAGCAAACAACAAATGCACGTGAATGAAGAAATGATAAATACAATAGAATCAAAGAGATTGAAATGGTGTGGACATATGAGGAGGACGCCCGAAGAGCGTTGGCCTCAAAAGGTATGGAAATGGATACCAAGTACAAAAAAGAAAAGGGGAAGACCGAGAAGACATGGAACGTAGAAGTTAAAAAAGCGTATAGGCCTGCACGAAAATCAGTGGCAAGATAAGCAAGTTTGGAAACTAGGAAGTGATAGACAGAGAAGGCATCCGTAAAATAATCACTATATGATGATGAATTTTATTATTTTAATGAGAATACATCAATACAGTGCATTTTAGTTAAAAAAAAAATTAGTAAGGGATACCAAAAAACTTTAGTCCTTACATTTATATCGAGGTTTACTTGTAAGTACTTCACAATGCTCCGAACACACGAATTGTTGACATATACAACACTTTTGTTAAACTTTTCTTTTTTGAATCTTGAACAGAAGAAGCATCGTTTTTTCTGTTAGGGTTTTTCTTAATTTACGTTATACTTGAATATTTAGTCGCTGCTCCATGACGACTAACAAAAACATGACGTACACTTTAGCGTCCTGCGTGAAAATTAAACAGCTGTTCGATTTTTGGTTGACCACCTTTTATTTATATAACTGTGAACTACTATAAGGTGCTTCACTTTTGGTGACGTGACTCCAGTACAACGGCGTCAGAACAAGAATAAAATTGCCAAATTTTGTAATATTTTACTTCGCGTTAAGTACACACCCGAAAGTGACACCTATCGGTAAAAGTACAAGCGCAGTCCTGTAAAACAAATAAATGATTTAAATTTTTGGCACTTCATTTTCATAAAATCCTCTACATGTTTAAGATTAGTTAGAAAAAAAGAAGAAGCTTTTCATAAAGAGTGGAGACCGAAATTTTAATTTAATAAATATAAAATCTAGGCTGTAGTTAAATATGAGACTAACAAGCACACTAGTTACTTGATATTAGTATTTCCTAAAACTTAAGAATAATTTCATATATTAGTTTTTTAAATAATTAGAGAGTACCACTATTATATGTACGAACGACATTGCATAACGAAATGGACTGTTCTGAGGTGCTAGCCTCATATGCTAAATACGTGGTTTGTATACCTAGTCGGTGCAGTTTCTTTTAATTTCTTAGATTTAAATTTAATTTTTTTGAGAAAGCGGTATTAATAATTTGTTTTTATTTAATATTGTATATCTTACATTAAGAATAATTTTATTTTACTATTTGTCAACAGTTTGTTAAAACCTATTGGTAGTAAGAGTGATTACGTTTGGTATTAACAAATAAAATAAAAGTTATATTAACAAACTAATTGTTAATACTGCTAACATTAACAAACAATTAATTAATGATTGTCCCTATTCAGGTACCCGACCCTTCAACAATTCTGTTAGTTTATACTTTTTGCTGTGTACTGCCATTATTACATATATAAGTACCTAGTATACGGCGAATTGGGCTCTTTAATTGCTTGAAAATACATTTAAATTAACCAATTAAATTAACGCTCTATGAACCGTATTTGATAACAGTTGCAAATTAGTCTTTGTCAACCGTTGTCGATTACAGTCATTAGGGCGTTAATTTATTTACTTTAAATTAATTTTAAAAATAATTAAATACCCCAGTTCGCTGTATACTACTATTATATGTACTAATAACACTGCACAACAAACATCCTAAATAGGTCGATGTGTTGAGGGCCACAGCAGGTTGTAACACGAGAAGCACGGGATCAATTCATCGACGATAAAAATCTTAAAAAACATTTTATATATATTTTTTTTAATATTGGTGATATAGTCAATTTCTTAATTAATCTAGTTTTTATTTTATTTGTTAACATTAAACGCCCCTACATTTACTACCAGTAGGGTTTAACGAAGCATTGGCAAATAGTCAAATAAACAACATTAGGTATAAAACAAATTGTTAATACTTACTCTTCACATTAACAATAAATTAAATTTAAATATAACTATTTTTAAAAAATGGCACTGCCCAGGAATCGAAACTGGGTTTTTAGAGCGAGAGCCTTGGCGCTTTATCAGAACAGCCCATTTAGACTCTTCGTAGCATGATGCCATTATTTCACATAATGGGTTTATAGTCATTAATTTGATTAAGTCAATTAACGGCCTAATGACAACAATTGATAACAGTTGACATAAACTATTTTGTTAATTGTTTCTTGCTTTCCTTCGTTGAAATTCATATTTATATTTTAATAATAATAATAGACAATTTCAACAGATTTGTATTTTGGCTTAATACGTGTTTCAACATACAAATGTCATTTTCAAATGCATTTAATATTGTAAACATTTGTCAGTTCTGTGATGATGTACGTAAATAGGATATACTCGAGGCCTTTCAAATTCACAAACACACTTTAACAAATTCACCTTTTAATGAATGAGCAAATTGAGCTCGGAAATTCCCCGCTATTGGAAGTTTTGGAATAGAAGACCAGAGCCAAGTCCGAAATCGAGATTCACTGTGCTTTTGCCCTAGCTACAAATGTTTACAATATTAAATGCGTTTGAAAATGACATATTGTATGTCAAAACACGTATAAAGCAAAAACAAATACCTTTTGAAATTGTCTATCATTTTTATTAAAATATAAACTATTTTGTAAACGCGAAAAGCCGCATTTATAAGTATCTGGGAAGACAGTGCATTTCATGTTTGTTTCTTTGTTTATTTTTGATTTTACGTTAATATGGCATTACTTTACGTTCACAGACCAAATTCACAACATTTACTTAAATATTTTAAGAAAAGTCTTAAAGAAATCGATTTGTTAAGAATGTAGCACTACAGAGAACAACGTTTCAAGGAATGTTTTAATTACTGAAACATTAAATGGGAACTTGATCATTTACGATTTAACTCTTATAAAAAGTATATCTCTGAATTTCAACCCGGTGAACCTTCAATGTGGCTGGCAACGAAAAGAATACTAAAAAAACCAGAAATCATCCCTCCAATTACAGTGAATGATAACACCTATAGTACAGATCAAGAAAAAACTAATATAATTGCCGACTACTTAGAGCAAACCTTCACCACACAACCGAACTACAATAATGCAGTATCTGACAAATATATCAAGTCCCAACTAGAAGACAGAATGCCCAAGCAAAATTCAGAAATAGATTATACTTCCCCAACCGAAATTCGTAAATTTATCAAAAAACTCACAACCAAAAAATCGCCTGGGCACGACTCTATTCCCAACATAATACTAAAGAAGCTGACAAGAAAAGCTCTAGCCTACTTAGCTACTTTGTTCAATAGATGTTTGAGCTTAGGACACTTTCCAGTAAAATGAAAACACGCCCATATAATTGTATTTAAAAAGCCCAATAAAGATGGAAAAAACGTTGAAAGTTACAGGCCAATAAATCTTTTCTGCGCGCTTTCCAAAATATTAGAGAAAATTATCCTAGTGCGAATTAATAAAATAATAAAACACAACAACATTTTGCCACCTTTCCAATTCGGCTTCAGAGCCCATCATTCAGCTATCCATCAGCTAAAGCGTGTCACCGAAATTATTGAGACCGGATTCGAAAACAAGCAGTACACTGTAATAGCCTTTATCGACATTGCCCAAGCATTTGATAAAGTTTGGACCGCTGGAATACTATACAAATTAATTCAACTGAATATAATGCCTTACCTTATCATAATAATTGCATCATTTTTACAACACAGAACATTCCAAGTAAGGATTAATAGTACGTACTCCAGCAGTAGGAAAACTAAAGCCGGGGTGCCACAAGGCTCAATCTTAGGTCCTATGCTTTTCAACATCTTCATGCACGACATCGGCGACGCATCCAGTAGCACAATAGGAATGTTCGCAGACGATACAGCCCTAATTTCCCAAAGTGACACCCTTAATGAAGCAGTAGAAGAACTCCAAATGAATGTGAATAGGCTGTGTAAATGGTTCGACAAATGGAACATTAAGATAAATCCCAACAAATGTGAAATAAAGATATTCACACTGAGAAGGATAAGGGAACCACCTGAATTAATTATCAACGGACAGCAAATTGCATGGAATGCTAGGGACAAAGCCGTCCAGTATCTTGGGGTATATCTGGATACCACTCTGACGTGGAGTATACATATTAACAACAAACTTAATCAGTGCTATTCTCGTCTTTCAATGTTGTATTCCTTAATAAATCGAAAATCTACTCTACGTGTGAAGTGCGGCATATTAATATATCAATCCTTATTAAGACCAATATTAACTTATGCATGTGAAGTTTGGTGTAATACAAGCAAAACAAATATTCGCAAACTCCAAACAATACAAAACAAAGTGCTGCGAATAATCGTAAACGCCCCGTGGTTTGTTAGAAACCTACAATTACATAACGAACTAGGTGTACCGCATATTGAAGAACACATAGAAAAAATAACCAAAAAGTTTCTGCGTAATATAGACAAATGTACCAGTGCAAAACACTTCGGTATGGGACAGAAAAATATCCATACCAGACTTAAGAGAGAGTTACCTCAGAACAAATATCCAGTAGCATATAATAGTGATTAACTCTTTAATTTAATAAACTTACTTAGTTAAATTTAGTTACTGAGGAGCCTTAGCCGTCCTCTTGCAAAAACCCAATATTGTAATCACTTATAACTATACTGTGTATAGCATGTAATATGCTGGGCTGGTAAATAAACATAATTAAAAAAAAAACCAGCAGTACACCTTTTAAATGGGTTTTACATAGGATTGCTACTTACGCTTTTCAGACGGTTTAACCAAATAGCTCTACGCCAACTATATAAGGAAAGCTACAAAAATCAGTATCCAAAAAAGAAAATCCCTACACTTAATGGAAGTTAATTACGACAAAGGAGACTTGCAGTGTAACGCGAGCTCCGAACTAAAAAAGTGCAGTGAAATTGTCTTAGCTTACTAATTCAAAAAAAGATTTTATACAGACCGACAGCACAACCATAACTTGATTAACGTTGGTGATTTATCAATGATTCCAAAGTGAACCGAGTTTTGGATTTGGAACAAAACCCACGCATTAAGCAATTAAGCATATATGACCTCTTAGGAACCGCGTATCAATGATGCGAGTTCAGTAAATTCTAAACTAATCACCAACTCATAGAGTAGTATTATTTTGTTTGTATAATCTCTCAGTATGATATTTGTATGGTAAACCATAAAATAAACGAAAACGTTTCCACATCTTTAAATGAAGTAAGTATAATCTTACCTAATACTATTCCCACAATGAAACTGTAGACCGCACGAGTAGGAGACCATTTTATATATAATTGCGATTTAGATTTAAGCACACTTAACGGACAGAGACCTGCGATGCGGCAAATTCTCATGCCCGGTTTACCGGTTTCATACATCTCCTCTGAAATAGGAACACGTGTCTTCCAAAACATCTTTTAAATCAACGCAGTTATGTGAATGCGTAGTTGACCTATTTGTATTAAACGTAATTACAGGACTAAATGTAAATGCGTACTTAATATCCTCAGAGTAATGAGTACTTTGTCCAGGCGCTACATTCACATACAATCAAACTAAGCCCGATGTGTTTTGTGAAAAGCATCATTAATTTCTGTTCTTGTAAATGGAGGTTTAAAAAAGTGTTTTCCAATGGAACTAAACAACACAATCTTTTTCGTCCTCTACATTTAGTATACAAAGCCATACACAAATGTGTCCTAATACTTCAGTAAATATTTATGTGCATTTTATTGGTGCTAGTTCTGCTACATGAAAGTTTTGATTTATTATGCTCATGTTTTCACACTTTCCATACCACTAACCATAATATTTACGTTATTTCTGTTTTTTTCGTGTGGTCTTATAATTCTGTCATATCACTATAATCAGTTTTTGTACCTACATTACATTTTCATTCCAAATAACCATTTTGATGGCGTATTGTTACCGGAACTTTTGAAATGTACATGGAAAGTAATCTTGATAACCAGTATGCTATTTATTTTATACAGGGTGTCCCTAAATTACCTTAAAAGCTTCAGGTAAACTTTTTCTACAACCGATATAGACCTCAAAATTGCAAACAGGAACTTCCTATCGCGCTTAGTTTCCTCATAAGAGCCAATTAAAGAATCTGAAACTTGGCAACACTGTTGAAGCTACTTAGAAAAAACTAAAATCAGTAGGCCAACAATTGAAATGTTTAAAGTAAAAATTAGGATGCAGTACTTTGTAAAAAAATAACTTATTTCACAGAACATGTTCAAATTTCTGCCACCAACTTCATGGCATTTGACTGCCCTTGTAACAATGGCCTGTTGGACACGTTAGAGCATTGCTTCATTAACGGTTGCTGCTGCTTCACGAATACGAAGGACCAGCTCTTCTTCATTCGCTTAATGGGATGGCGCCCCGTCTAACTGCATCCACATATCGCGGCAAACCAGTAAAGGGATGTCTTCTAACAATGTTGGGAGTTCGTCGAAAATTCAACTAATTGCTAGTATTCAATCGCTGAGGTAGTATAAAAGGATCTACCAATATGCTATCTACGATCCCTGCCCATACATTGACTTCAAACCTAACTTGATAATTCCTTCATGCATGGTGTGGGGATTTTCATGGGGCCAAATATGTTGATTGTGGAAGTTAAACATGCCATTTCGTGTAAAAGTGGCTTCATCTGTCCATAAAATATTATTTGCAAATGTGTGTTTTTCATAATCTTCCTCTAATAAATGTTGGTAGGGATACAGGCCATCATCCTTGTTACGTTTATTTTGCCCCTAAGGTTTAGGGATGACTGAGTTCCGTTTCCGAAGAGTCTTGTGTTAGCTGTGGCAGCTATCAGAGCTTCGTTCCGTTGAGGTGTGACTTTTTGAAATTAAATCAGTTTGTATCTGGATTTTTCTTGAGAATCTTGAAGCAGTTTGGCGTTATAGGTTCCGATGGTCTTAATTGGACCATCGTTTGTTACGGGATTTAAATTCTGATTGCCGAACACATGATGGAAAATGAGGCTCGTTAAACGTATCCGTGTAAGCTCCTGTATTGGCGACTGCAGGAATTTTCCACCGGTTTTCCGTTTACCAGATTTGGACCTATCTACGACGGCAGCATCCAAACGGATCTCCACCAGGTTAGGCGTATTTTGCAATTAATTTGATGTGTCTACGCTATCTCGTTCCGAGTGCTGCAACTGTAGGGAGCATATTTTCTTCGTTTTGCGCTTCAAGCTGGAACATAAGTTCATAATATGTTGATCCATCTTACACTGTGTTTATGTGTTCATTCAATATTTTGAGATTAAATTTATCGTACAGTTTTAATTTAGTGAATCTATACTTTTTGTAATTACCCAGAAGGGTTGTGTATTATGTAACGTGCGATTTCGACGCACAGTGTATATTGCGGAGTTTGTTTCAAATTTAGGCAGGTGGATAGCGTGCTTCGGTTTTACGATTGAATTTTTGGTTTCGCGCACGTTGAGTTTCAATGTCAACTGGAGTTTTAGAATCCTCGAGCCGGCAGAACGATTCTGATACTTGACAAGTGTGTGTGTGCTTAACTTTCATCGCGGTCAATTTCGACCAAGGATTTATTCCTAATTTTGTTGGAAAGTTCAAGTTTTAAGGGAAATCTTAACCTTGTGGTGCTAGTGAGATTTTCCCTAGGTTTTTAACCGATTTATTACACCCTTGAAGAGGTTTTTCTATTTGCCGATTTACATCTTTGGGCAAGTTCGTAGCTGTTGAACAATTTAGAGCTGCGGAAAAATGTCGTAACTGCTGAGGATTTGATTATCTACCAAAAACTCCGTTGCTGTGGGAAAGTACATTCTGGTGGAAGTTTTTATACCTACATCATAGAATTTGGAGCAATTGCAAGTCGTATATTCGCCACAGGAAATCGCAAGGTCAAATTCCAAACGCGAATGCGGATGCCAGCTGTCCACTCAAGTGTTCGATATATTTGGAATTCTTCATCAAAAAGGTCTGTTTATTTTATTCCTTTAAAAATTCAAGGACTCCGAAGATCATCCGGCAGAATACGACCACATAATTATTATTTTGTACAAATTCACATTATACCGAACTAATTTTATAACAAAAATTCTTTTATAAATTCAACACTTACTGCATTTTCTAACTTGTGTAAACGGGCCGCATATTTTGAGGTTCTGATTTAATTTTTGTTTTGACGCATACATTCAATAAGGGAGGATTTTGCGTGAACTTTTTATTTTATTGTCGAAGCGCTTATACCTCTATACAGGTAATTATCTTAGTTTACATAACCGAGATCTCGTTTATCGTGAATTAGGCGTGTCACGAAGTGATTAATTATATTTTGCGAAGCTATTTAGGCTTCTGGTTAATTTAGTTTTTTTATTGACGCATTATCGTTTTCCCCAGGATTTAAGTTCTATCATCATACGTATAATTAAATCAGACAGGAACGTTTGTGGTCTGTTCTTTAAAAGATATTTATAGTTATAATTGTGACCAATTTGGGGTCAATTGTTTGGATATTTTTTTTTATGACTAAGTTTAGTTGGTCAAACCTTGATATTTATTTGTATATTGTTTTCGCAAATTGATTATACTCGAGAATTACGTCAAGTATTTTGTTGTTTTATTGTGTCTTGTAATTATATGAAAGACTTTAGTGTTATCAGTAAGGTAAGTCCGTTCTCTCAGGGAGATTCCTGTTTATCTACGTCATCTTCGAGCCAAGGGTTTATTTTTCTAAACAGGTGGCGCCTACATACTTTGAACCCTTCCTTCTCCGACCGACGCTGGTCAAACCCTTGTCTAGATACCTGGACCTTACTGGTGCTGTCATTAGATATTTTTTTTGTGTAGGAAAAAATTATTTCCTTCACTGTGTCGCCGTTCTTTTAGCTGGGCGTCACAATTACTTAGGTGTGTTTAGTAAATTTCGTACATGTTGTTAATTTAAATTCATTTACATACATTTAAATTCTATGTCCCTACAGGTGTGCTTGCTTATATAGCTGTTATTATATAAAACTGGGTTTATACTGCTCAGTAGAACAGGTAAAGCTGGGTTTACACCTCTATTTTTCGAACATTATTTTACTGTCTTGCTTATTTATGCCGAATGTATGCAATTTAGGCTTACAGTTAACCTGTTCATTAGTAGCGTGCAAAATAGCAAACAGTTGCCCCTGTGTTTTTGCCTTCACTAGAATACCTGGATAGTTAAGCGAAGTATTTTGTCTTGCGCCAAGTAATTTCGCGATCGGTACGCTATTTTAGATGCTATCCTTATTGGTTCTTACCTTGAAGGCCTTCGAAATAGGGACAATCGAATGTTTGACACGCGTTTAACCTTGTCGTATGCATTTGCTTTGATATTTGAACAATTAAGATTTAGAGTTCCATTCGCTTAATTCCTTTTCAATTTGGTTTGCATTCACTTTTCATATTACAGGGTTGTTTTCTATTACGGTAATAATTTTATATTTAACCTTTTTTAACTTCAATATTTATTACTGTGATTACTACCGTTCACTACGGTTGAATTTTGTTTATCTGAATGTATGCTTATTAGACCGTTGGTTGAATTGTTACATAGTTAACGTATGTTGATTTAATATTTTGTGATTATTAATTAGTCAATTTTCTTTGTGTTCGTTTGTAACTTCTTGAGATTTGCTTTTGATTTTGTTTAGTGCGCTTGATATGTGTTCGCAGATTGTGGTATTCACTTATGTTGATATATTTATATTTTCAAGTTGTTTATTTTTGGGGGAAAATACATTTACTGATCTCTAAACTATTTTCCAGTTTTACTGTTTATACTTGGTTGTTTTTGGAGCTAACATCATTTACTTGGAGAGGTAAATGGTCGAACTTAAGATTATTTGGATTAAGTTAAGTTCCTGGCGCCCTAAGGTTTTTCTTTATAGCTACTTGATTCCATGAAGCCACGCCCTTCTCGGCTGAGTTAGCAAAATAATTTTTATCTTGTCATCGCCAACGGTAGATACGCGATGCTTACGTACACGTTCACACACTATTCTCAAAAGAGTTTACGATTTGTCTGATTAAATAGAACGAACAGAAGAATTAATACAATGAGCAATTGTTGATTTTAGTATAACACTTTATTAACTGATCACGATGGTATAAGAATGATACAATACAGGGGCAGGCGACAAATAAAGGTCTGCTCTCTGCGAATGATAAAATAGTAATTTTGATTACAAGAATCACATCACACAGTAGCAGGCGACAGATAAAAGTCTGCTCCCTGCGAATGTTCAAATAATAATAATAAATGGAGCCTCGAAGAGGGCGAAGAAATTTTCTAAAACTACAAACTAAACCTTAGAACAAGAACCGCCCCACGCTATTGTCAGCTAATAAATCTTACGCAAATCTATACCATGTGTCCGTTAGGAACCCGCACGTGGCCCAATAACTAAATTATTACCATCACTGACAGTAATGTTGTACGAAGAGTGGACCTTCACGTGGGGCAGTTTCCTGTTTATCGACGGGGGGCCACGGCCCTTCGGTCCACGTGTGTCGGCAAACTCAAACATATACAAAAATGAAAGATTATTGTTGGGAACCGAACAGTCAAATTATCACCATTTCTGAGTACTCATCTTCGATAGTAAATGTATTTCTTGTGTTCCTAAGGGTGATTTGGGTGACATCCTTTATGGTCTTGTGAACAGTGGTTTTTGATGCACCAGCAACTCTAGAAACAGCACGCACACTAATACTTGGCTCTTCAGTTACCAGATCAAGAACCTCTTCTTCTAAGTTATTGTCTCTAACAGTTCTTGGTCGACCTGTATCCCAATTTTGTACAGGAAGGATATTTCCAGTTTCTCGAAATCTGTGATTTGCAGTTCGAATTACTACGTGGCTTGGATGTCTTCTATTAGGAAAACGCTGAGCGTAAACCCTAGCAGCCTCATTGCAGTACCTCACATTCCGTAAGAATCCAAATCATATCCACGTACTCGTTTACAGCATACGCCATAATGATAGTCAAGACTCAAGTGAACTCAATAACACGATTTAAAGGCGAATTTAATACATATTTCGTAATGTCAATTCAAAATTGGTTTACTTGGCATACGTGTCTAAACGCAAACAACAGATGTTCGACATTTTTATCACAGTACCCATGCACCTGCATTGTTGGCAAAAAAAGTATGATTTTTAACAGTACTTCCAAACGAAGAACTAAGTTGCTAATTCAATGTTAATTAGCGGTTTTGAATTAATTTACGTTTCCTCATTAAGCAAATACATGTTTTGCTTAATTTCTTATAACTATTTGGCTAAAATTATGCACTAAAGGTATGAACTTTAACACCATCGTACAAGAAAACTAAGCTGCGGAGCAAATTTTTACTTGCAGTTTTGTCTTAAGAATTCTTAAAGGAAATGGTTTACCTGAAGCTTTTAAGGCTATTTAAAGACACCCTGTATACTCTACTTGTTTGGTAAATGTACCTACCCAAATTAACCGTAGGTGCGAATAAAACCATCGGTTATAATAAAGACATACAATTTTTTACTATATAGTTAGGTGTATAAATTAAATTTGTGTATAGAGTGTACATATTTTAAATAAACTTTGGAAAACTCCTTACCACCACGATATTTATCTTGGGAACATACAAAAGGTTGACCAGCTGATCCGGAGCAATAGGTGAATCTGTGAAGGAAATTGCTGTGATTGTAAACATTAGTGTTGGTGTTGGTAGTGTTCAAACTATTGTCTACGACAAGCTTAAATTTAGTAAAGTTAGCGCCAGGTGGGTTCCAAAACAATTTACCGCGGAACAACAGCAGAAACGACTTCCGCTTTGCAGAGAACTACGGCTTCGTTATGAAGACGATGACTTTTTGTCACGTATCATAACAACTGATGAGACCTGGGTACACCATTATATCCCAGAAAGGAAGAATGTTACCTAGTATGGCATGGCGTCACCCAAGCTACCTCCGCCCAAACAATTCAAATAACAACCATCGGCTGGTTGTCAATGTCACAATAAATTTATTTCAAGAGTGTGAAAATGTGCAGACATTTAAGTGATATAAAAAAAGTAAGAGCAATATCAAAACTAGAAGAAGGTTGGTCATTAAGACGCGTTGCTGCTGATTTAAATGTTAGTTATAGCTCCATCTCCAAAATTAAAAAAGCATGGTATCAGCAACACGATTTTGCACGTCGTTTTGGATCTGGACCTCCAAAAGTATCTAGTGAAGAAGAAGATGCTGCGTTAATAAATTATGTTACGCAAGCAATCTTTTCCACAGCAGTGGTAGCGCGAGAGGAAACAGATTTTTCAGGTTCGGTTAGAACTGCACGTAGACGTGTATGACAAGCTGGTTTAATTAACAGCGCAACTGCGAGAAAACAATTTTTAATTGAAGAGCATAAAGCAATTAGAGTAGGATTTGCATTCCAATATCTAAATAGAGATGATGACTTCTGGAGTAAGGTTGTTCTTTCGAAAAGGTTTTCCAGTCGTTCAATAATGGTAGAATACGGGTATACAGATCCAGAAATCAACGGTTTGAGGAAATATGTGTTCACAGTTTAAATAATAGTGGTCGGTTTTCGGTTAACGTATGGTCGCAGAAGGCCGAGGGACTTGCTACAATATAGAAAATCGTCTAACAGAAGAGACTTGCCGAAATATATCGAATGCCATTATGTTACCAAGCGTTATTGAGATTTCCAGAAAACAATTTCATTTTTCAACAGGATAATTGCCCTGTTCACACATCCAGAATTGTTAAAGACTGGATTCAAGCGAGCGGGGTAAATTTATTGGAATGGCCTTAACAAGACCCGATTTGAATCTAATTGAAAACATATGGCCCTTTCTTTTAAAAAGAATTTATTCTCCGTAGATTAGACCTAGAAATAGAGGATAATTATGGGAGATGATACAGGAAACGTGGCATCATCTTGATGCAAATTATTAGCCATTTGGTTCTATTAATGAAGAGAAGTTTGCATATGGTGTTAGAAAAAAGTGGAGCTGCTACAAAATATTAATGATTTAATTAAATTAATATTATGTGTTGAGTTTATAGTTCTGTTCAATATATTTTCATTTAATTTTAACGTTTCCACTATTTTAATAAAACTTTTTAAATAATTAAAATGAAATTCATTTGACAATGTTGACTTTTCTAATGAGACGCCTCTGAATTTGTAACTTTTTTTAAGTCAGTTTGCTTAGAAAGATAACTCCAATGTTTAAAATCAATAAAAAACGAGCGCTAGATTAATGTTGGCGTTTCCATTTTTTGTTCGTAATTGTACATACATTTCTTCGAAATCGAGTGTTACTATAGCAATATTATTTTATAATGTACACTGGCTGGCAAGAAAATCACGTACACTTTAAAAATCAAGTATCCAAAGTTTTACCTATTTGTTGCTGTGTAAATGCATATTCTATGAACTTTAACACTATAATGTTAAAAGAGGTTATGAATTAACAATGAAGTTGTCACTATTTTATCTAATATGGAACAAGTACCTTGGGAACAATTTACTGTTTAAATATTAATTGGTTATTAGCATAAATAAAATAGAACAGATAGGTAAGTTAAACGGCGGGCGGCGGAATAGAATTTGTAAGGTTTGAGGCAAAATGCTATTAGTTTTTCCCACAACCGTTGCAAGCGCTGGCGACAAAGTTTTGCTTATGTTCGTCACGTGAGTCATTGGTATCTAACCTCATAATCTTAACTCATTACAGTCAAGTGCGTTTGTTGGTTGTTGTTTGTTTTTCCAAATTAAAAAAATCAGTCCTTGTCAGGACTAAGATGGATTCCATTAACAGAATTTATCAAAATAAGGCTGCATCCGAAGTTGTGAAGATCGTACAAGCAAAAGGCACCGCTTCCCAAGGATTTGGATGTATTACAAAAGTGGATTGAAAATATTAATGATCCAAAACTTAAGCAATTAAATCCAGCTCAGATACACCAATCACTTTTTGTATGTGAAAGGCATTTTGTACAGGAGTATTTGGTACCGGGGATCCAAAGAGGGCTTCGTAAAGACGCAGTGCCCACACTTTGTTCATCAGGTATTACATCTGTTTTTTTGTAATCTAATTTAGCAAATCGGCAGTGGTATAATTGTTCTCATTATGTTTTTAGATCTGCAGGTGGAAAATGAGTTGACTAATACTTTAGAAGTTGATAGTCAACTACAATCACAACCTGCTGAAAAGGAGGAATGTGACAATTTTGTTCCACATGCTAGCTCGTCCCAGTTGCCTGACACTTTGCCTCCTATTATAAAGAGTACAGCAGAGCCCTGTACCCCCCGAGGATATCAGGTAAATTTAAAGTTTTACAAAATCAAGTGAAACCTCTCATTGTGGACTCCTCTGTGATATGGATATTTTCGAATGTCCCGATTCATTCCAAAGTCACCTATAGGCGATTCAAATTAACTTTTCCCGCGCGCACACAATCAGCTGTTTTAGGTGAAACACAGTCTCACTCGCCAGCAGGTTGTAAATAAATCGTTGCGCAGTGTAGTGATTTAGTGAATGTGTGTATTTTCTGTTCTTGTTCGATTTTGGCCGTAATTATGAGTGACAATAATTTATTTATAATTATTATTTATATTATATTATATTATTTATAATGCGAGTAAGTTCGAATTCGATAACACAGACAATTAGAACATTGTAAAAAAATTTCTGTACAATTAATAACGACTCTAACATTTATAACCTTACTGAAACATGTAGGTAGATTTGCTAAAATTTCATCACGCGTAGGAAAATAAATTGTAGCACTAAGTACTACGTACAGGACATGACATTCAACATAGTATAAAATATGGTTTTACACGTTTGTGAAGAAAAACCACCAAACAATATGCTTAAAACAACATACGACGAGTTATTTTTCAACTTAATGAAAGTCAGAATGATTCTATCCCGAATGGTTAAACGATCCTGAGGTCTATTATTTCAGTTAGGCCAAATATGTTCACTACTGCAACATTTCTAGCTCCCGCTTTTGGAAAATAATGAAAAGCTAGGTTACGGCACCTTTTGCTGTTAGAATCGCAATTAAACACACAACAGAACGTTTTGTCATTGCTTTCCTTCTTTGGGGGAAACTCCATTCTTCAAGTATTGACGTTTTAGTTGCTTAAATATATTTTATAATGCACGAATGTACCTTACAATAATTTATTAAAACCAAATGATTATATTGGAATTGTCACTAGCGCCTGTGTTTCAGGAGTTCATCACAATTCCGCCAGAGGGCGTATTGCTTAGCTTGAATCGCCTATACCTGCCAGGCCTGCTCATTGCCGTAGCGCCCACAAAATGGTGGTCATATGCTAGTTAAGCGCGCCCATTAGAATACACCGCTTTTGCAGAATTTTGCCATAAACTGTGATGTAAATATCATTTAAATGGTTGTGGCAGACATTTCTAGATGTCTATTGCACGATTTTAGTTTGAGTTATTAAATATTCTATTTAACAAACAGTACTTATAATGCTTGTACTATTGTATTATTTCAATATATCTTTAAAATTAAAATGTTTTTTATTGTACAGATAAAGGCCACAGTCTATGAAAAAATTTTGATTTTATGGTGGGAATTACTAGTAAACACCACAAGTTCAAAATTCCCGCCTGCAGTTTAGTATCGCCCACAACCACTTGTGGCGCTGATTTTGTTCTCGAGAATAGCATTGCAGATTCTTATCTAAACCTACTTTATTTATGGTTATTAGTCAAGGAAAACATAATACGCAGATATATATTTTTATAAAATACATGAAGGAGGTATATATGTTAATATTTTGTCATTGCTTCATCAGCGTCTATAACTTGATTTAAGGAGCAATACATAGATGAAATTTTGAGCTCTAAAGTCGCGTCTATACATTTCTAAGTAACAAACCCCAATGTTCTCTATGGGGTTTAGATAGGGACTGCACGCAGTCCAAGGCAATACCTAGATGTTATTGTTTAAAAACCACTGCCTTATCATATTGACCGTATAAACAAGGCATTTATCTTGTTGGATGATGAAGCTATTGTTTGGGTATATGTGCTCTAGTGCAGGAAGCGTAATGTTTCCCAAAATATCAAGATAAGCTTGTTCATTCCAATGACCACCAATACGCCAAGCTATTTCCAGACCATGTACATACACATATCGATGCACAAATATTTATGGAAAATCGTCCAAACTTGTTCCGTGGGGACACATATCATTCATTGTATCTTGAATTTGCTTGTCGATACGCACGTATACGGTCGTCAAGACTATTCTGGGTGAGCAAGAGAGGGGTCGATAAATATAATTTAAGGAAACCAGAATGCGCGATTGCTTATGATTTTCTGCTAATATTGTTTTGTTAGCACTTGCCGAGTTCTCCACTTTTTCCTTCTCATCCATGCTTCTCGGACATGCTGTTGACCACGATGCTGGAAATGTTGTAACTACGGCGGTCTTCGCCGTTTGAAATTGGTTTTCCCTTATTAAATAATTCAAGGGCGCTTCATCTTGTCCATTATTCGTAGATTTCGGACGTCCTGAACCTTTCTTTCTGCTTACGCTCTCTTCTTCTTCCAACCTTTTCTTCACCCTCATAACGGTACTTTTATTTAGGCCATATATGTTACTGCTCTTACAGACCATCCCTCCTCTAACTTAGAAACGATAAGAATTTTCTCGTTTTCCGTCAATCGACATTTTATGTTTCTGACACTGGCAAATGAAAAAATCAACATCAACTTAATACAGCGAAAAATACGTATACGTGATTTTTTTGCAAGCCAGTGTACAGTTTATATTTTTTGATACAGGATGACCTGAAAATTAGATTTTCTGAGACGATTTGAAGTAAAAAAAACTAAATTCAGTACATCGCTATAAGTAAAATTTTGTCGCACTTACAAATACATATATAAACATATACAGAGCGTTCTGTTCAAAATATCAAATTATTACTAACTCTAAGCTGCTGCTCTAAATTAGATTATTATTTTTCCAATTTTCCGACTCATTTACATTGAATACTCAGTTGTAAGAAGAGATGTCTTTCTCTCCTTGCTATGTGGTCTAAATATTGCAACTTAGAATTCGTCGATAAATCCACATTTCGAAGACAAATACAACATCTCACTAGTCTCATTTTTAAATCTAATCGCAGATTTCTGTTATATAACCTTTTATTCATTTTCAGAAAAGTGCTTTTTGACATTGCTACACTTCTTTTTATTTCCATTATGTGTTTATTTGAACGTTAAAATATGCCTTCTGTAATGTCTGCGAAAATTTTTGCGTCATCAACATAACGTATATTGTTTCTCAATGGTCCATTCGCTAGTATACCTTCTTCCTGTTTCCTTATTGCCGCATCTAAGTAAAATTGAATAGCAGTGGGGATAGTTTGCACAGATCTTCCGTTTCCTAATTGTACAAGTAAAGTTTGTCCAATTGTTTTTTTTGTTAAAGTTCTTTCATCATTCGGAAAGCCATTCAACGGTTTTCTGCCACATTTTCCTAAACCTTTTCGACCGAATATCCTTTTCGAGAGATCTCTAAACGCCCGGTTCTTGAATATTAGCATTTCCATCTTTGAAATATTTAGACCATTCAGACACATATACGACTTAAGGCGTTATCACCGTACATAGTTTTCAACATTTCATAAGTTTCTGTTGTTTTTCCTAGTTTACAGCTACATTTATTATTCACTCGTTGCTCCATGAGGACTGACAAAAGCACAATATATGCGCTAGCATCCTGCGTAGAAACTGTTCGATCTTCGCTCAACCACTCTCTATTGGTAAATTTGTAAACGATTATATACTGCGTTCTGTTCGGTTCAATTTCACGCAGCTCCAATGCTGCAGAACCAATCCGGGAATTAAGTTACCAAACCTCAGAGCTAGTATAAGTTGTTTTGATGTCTTTCCTGCCAGCACTAAAAAAGACAAGGAATAAAACAGCTGTAAAAGTGTTTTTTAGTTTACCTTAATCTCAGTTATTCTGTAGAAACGATCACATGGATGAAAATAATAGTATTCGCAAATTGCATGGGTTTAAATGGTGGTGGCTATTTAAATGATGTATTTGGTAGTGTAGAAAGGTTGGTATGAAAATATACGCAGATGCAGATGCATATGTACAGTTCGCGGATAGAAGTGTAGGTCGTTTGCAGTGTATGTCACAACATCTAAATTTTCCACATTTGGAAATAGCATATAATGCTTGAACAAGGTAAATATTTAATAAGACAATGAAAATAGTTGGCTACGCTTTTAATCTACATTTAATTAACCTTCGATTAACGCGATAATCTTTTCAACAATAATTTGAAATCAGACAAAAATAGATCTGTATTCACGATGATATTGTAACGGGCACTGTATGAGGTGGTAGATTTGGATGTTTGAAAGCGCTGCCAATAAACAAAGCAATGCTTTTTTAATAAATTAAAAGACACCCTACTAGGTGGCATATTATGTAATAATGAATATGTTTTATAGCGTCTTGTATACTCTGCCCTTAAAAGAATAAAGTTATTAAACAGCAACCAACATGTCTTCAATTTTGAAACATTTTAATAAATTGAAATATACTAACTTTATTTACGTAATGGAACTGCACACGTAGGTAAGCCGTTGATAACAAAAATATCAATGAATTTGTCAGAAACTAGTTTTTTCAGATGAAGACTTTTTTTAATTTATTGTGTGGAAAGACATTCTTCCATTTTTCAATCGTTAGCAGATTACAAACAGTTCTTTGATGCTGATGATTATTGAGGTCCATTGTTTGCTTTTAAATAGAGTTAAGTATTTCTTCTACATACATTTTTAAAATTTATTGCATATTTACAATCTTCTCTCACAATTTGAGTAATAAGTAAATTTAAAAATATTATACATGACATGTGGGGATATAGCCATCGCTAATCTCCCGGGTAAATATACATTATGTTTAGTTACATTGTATAAGGTCTTGTGGCCAGTTCCGCTTAAGTCTTCTTGTAACTGGTGGTTTGTTTGACACTGCTCTACAAGATCGTTTCCGTTTCCCACTATCTTGTGGTTGTGAGCACTTGCATGTCTCTGGATTTCATTGGTTACGTATGGGATTTTCAGATTGGTGTGAAGAGTATCATTACTGATGTACCATGGCGCACTTGCCAACATGCGTAGGGTTTTGGATTGAAATCTCTGAAGAATTTTGGTATGAGATGCTTTTGCGCAACCCCGTGGTTGGATTCCATAGGTCCAAATGGGTTTCAGTATTACTTTGTATAGTAGTAACTTGTTTGAGAGGGAGAGTGGGGATCGATATCCAATTAACCAGTACATTTGTTTGACTTTTATATCTAGCTGTTTCCTCTTGGCTTTAATATGTGTGCTCCATGTGAGTTTTTCGTCAAGGTGCATCCCGAGGTATTTTATTTCGGTCTTCATCGGTATTGGGATGTTGTTGAGTCTAGTTTGCGGGCATACTGATCGTCTCTGTAAAAGTTTTTGTGTGGATTTTTCAGTATTGACCGTTATTCTCCATTTGTTAGTCCATTCTTGTATTACAGTAAGGTGGTATTGTAGGTGTTCTGCTGCTACTTGTGGTATTTCGCTGGTTGCCAAGATGGCCGTATCATCAGCGAATGTGGCGATTAGAGTATTTTCTGTGGTTGGCGAGTCTGAGGAGTAGATTAGGTATAGCAGCGGACCCAATACACTGCCCTGCGGCACTCCGGACATGCTTTTGTGGTAGTTTAATACTTCATTTTTTGTCTTGACTTGGAAGAACCTCTCGTCAAGGCACGATTTTAGCACTAGATAAATCTGGCTTGGTAATTGTAGTTTGATCTTATATAATAGGCCCCTGTGCTACACCTTGTCGAAGGCCTGTTTTATGTCTAAGAATGCAGCCGCGCATACCTTTCTTGTCTCAAGGCTCCCCATTATTTGGGTGACGATCCGGTGACTTTGGTGTATTGTCGAATGATGTTCTCGAAATCCGAACTCGTAAGATAGGATTATAAGGTCAAGGACTACTATTTCCTTGAATCTTTTAAGTAAGAGTCTTTAGAATACGTTTGACATTAGGGGTAGGAGGCTTATTGGTCTGTAGGATGAGGGTTGGTCAGGTGGTTTTCCAGGCTTAGCAATCATTATAATCTGGGCGTACTTCCACTGAATGGGAACATAGGTTAGTCTTAATATGCTATTATATATGGTGGTAAGAAGCACTAGCGCCTTTCTTGGAAGATTTTGTAGTATTTCTCCTATTATCAGGTCATAACCGGGTGCTTTTCGGGTATTTGTGCATTTAATTTGCTGGGGAACTTCAGCTGGTGAGAATGGTGCAATTGGTAGGGATAGCTGACACAGGGCGTCCAGAAAGGTTTCAATTTCGTTGTCATCGTTGTGTCCATGGGAGAGTGGAGTCGTGAAGACATTGGCAAGGTGCATGGCGAAATTGTCTGCTTTGTCTTTGTCTGTTCTGGCCCAGCTATTATTAGCATTTCTAATTGGTGGGATAGCTACTATTGGGCTTTTAAATTTCTTTGTTGCCTTCCATATGGTGTGATCATCAGGAGAGAGATTTGAAATATATTCTTTGAAGGAATCATTGCGAGCATTCATTAGTGTATTATGCAGTTGGTGAGCAAGCTTTTATAGGAGGTTTTGTCTTGTCTGTTTCTTGTTATCTGCTGCTTTTCCCTGGCTCTGCGCTTCTCGATAATGAGATCTCGTACATGGCTGGGAATGTTAGCAATTTCAGTCGAGTTATTTGTTGATATTGGTGTGGCTTGCCACCCGGCAGCTTGTATCATGGCAGTTAGATGTTGAGTTGCTACATCCAGGTCTTGGGGTTCTTTAATTCTAACTCCTAAGCTAATATTTTCTTCCAGTTGGCTTCGGAAATGGTTTTAAACCGTATTTTTAGTACAGAGTCTTGCGGGGGTTTCTTTGGTGATTATTGTTGTGCTGATGGTGACAATAACTGGGGAGGGATCAGAAGAAAGTTCTTGCTTAGCTTCTGCTTTTACATAAGTGTTCGCTATACCACTAAGAATTGCGAAATCTATTAGGTCTGGTGTCTTATTTGAGTCGCTAGGCCAATAAGTGGGTTCTCCAGTTGATAGGTAATTATGGTTATTTCTTTGAATTGTTCTTATTAAGTTGCGTCCTTTTGGGTTAATCAGTCTTGAGCCCTAGGCTGTATGTTTCGCGTTCCAATTTTCTGGGCGGGCTGTAGACTGCCGCGATTGTTAGCGGGTAGGGAAGGACTTGAATTTTTATGCCTGCAGATTGGATTTTTTTCAGTTCGATAGGATTCTACTTCATAATGTGTAAGATTATTTTTGACAATCACAGCTGAACCGCCGTGAGCCTACATACATTTAAAATTTAAATTTAAAGAGACCTTTTTCATACCGATTGCTAGTCTGCACTACGAACATAGGATATAAATACATATTTCGATCCATGCATCTTCACGTTTTTTACTTTCCCATACCTTATAGGTATAGGGTAAGTATTGAAATCATGAAAATTTTCGAAATCGAGATTTTAACGGATATATCCGTTTTGGGTCTCTAG